>FXXK01001464.1:77990-93848 GCA_900184695.1 Betula pendula | reverse complement strand
GTCTTTCCCCCACACTAGACACCATAGGTTATGCCATAATCATAATTTTGGAGCCATCTCCTACCACAAATATAGTAAGACTAGAAAACATCCCCCTGCCAAATGAAATGCTAAGAAAGCATTTGTACACGAGATTAAAAAAAAACAAAGAGAATTTTTGTGACAATCTTGAGTAAGCACTAGAGATTGTGAGGGTGAATGAATAGCCTTGGAAATATGGTGTTGTTTTCATCTATTTTGGGGATGTGGCATTTGATTTTTTGGAAAGGGCATAGGGTTAAGAACTGAATCTCATATATGAAATGGGCAAAAATATCTTGTGGTGGCCATGATTGAATATTTTCTGCCATGCACTAGGAAAGCAAATTACTTACTAAACTCTATCGCGAATCCTTTCTGTTTATTTTCTGTTTTGTGGATTGAAATTAACATTGTTTGGAATCCCAAAAAAGTAATCAATGGTACTAGTGCCTTAACTGACATCTATTTACTAGTGTTCTTTTAGTTATTAATTGTTGAGCCACTAGATTTGGCTCTCCCACTTGTAGTTCTGATAAAGCTTAATTTCCTATGTTAATTTGGAAGTCAATCGGGTGAATGTTTCTAAATTTGAACTGCAGCTTAACAAAAATAAATATATTTTTATGGTCACCAAGTTTTATCTGGAATGTGTTCTCTTCCTTGCATATCAATATAATAAAGTTATTCTTACCTGGAATAGTTACCAAGGTTTTAAATTTCAAAAATATCAGAGATATCGAGTTGTCCGGCAAAGATGATAATATCATGCCTATATTTGATTATTTTATTAGTTTGATGTTTTCTGATAGATTTTTATTTTTTTCTGCTTATTGGCCCGTAAACCTGATATACCACTAGATATGTTTCATTTTTTTTTCTATAATTTTCATATGCTTTCACAAATATTCTGATATTTTGTGGATAATATGTGATATCAGCTGATACATTTCTGAACAATAGTTTAAATATCGTTCTTGTTTATCATGACTGGTACCAATATAGTGCGAGATATTGCGATATATTAGCAATATTTTAAACTATGATTCTACTGACATTTGAACTTTGGATCTTTCTCATGCTACCCCTTTGCTTCCTTTATTTAAAAATTTCTGGAGTATATTTAAATTTTTGCTTTCAAATATTAATGCAGTGTGCACATGTATTATGCATTCCGAATATTTATTTTATACTTTTTTTTGCAGATCTAGTCAACTGAAGATGGCTGGTTTTGAGAAGACGATATACCTATGCTTTCAGACACAAATGGGCAGTCATCGGATGACATGTGGATTCCCAATTCCAGAAATTGGCTTACAGGGTCAAGGAGTGCATCAATTTCCATTCCTATGAACTCAATGGATTCCTATGAAAGTGAAACTATCCTTGTGGTCATACTGGTCCATTACGGAGTGAAGAAGAACTCCATTCATACAGATGAGTGGTCCATTATATGGTTGGCCGTAAACCTGAAAACCCTTTTTGGCCAAATCAAACAATAACAGGATGCAAAACAGTGGAACTTTGGCGGGAAACATTCCTTCTTCGAAAGGAAAGGATCAGGATGATTGGCCGCATGACAACTACACTGGCAAAATGAACATTTACTGAGGTCTGGGCAGTTTGGGATGTGCAATGATCCTTTATGCACAACTTGCCCAACATATTATCACAATTTCAAAGCAGCTCAACAAAAGGAACTCATGAGTTCGAGCTTCATCTGTATTTGATCCTAAGGTGTTTTTTCTTTCTTAACCTAAAGGGTGTTCTTTCTCTCTTTTCCTAGACATTTACTGCAATATTTCATGTGGCCTTGTATTATATGCTTTGTTTGTCCACTTTGTTAACCACATGCTTGCATCATAGCTAAAAAATTGACTCTTGATATCTACCTTGTTGAATAGTTTTCGAGTTTGATGATGAATTTAATCATTTAATTAATATTTTAACACTCATTCTCACGTGTGGGACCAGACAATACATGGACAACTACAATTGAAATGGAGGATAAACTGTAGAGTCAAGGTTCGAATTTAGGATTTCAGCTTTGATACTATGTTAAATCATCAACTCTGATACCATATTAAATTACTAATTATCCAAAAAAACTTAAGCTTATAAGAAAGAGTAATGCTATATACTGGACAAGTATCTATCTTCCATCTACCAAAAGTAAAGTTGATGTAGCGTGGTTTCCCTAACTAAAAAATCCACTTCCATCTATCAAATGCTATGGGGGGGGGGTGGGAGGGGGGGGGCATGCCACATTAACTTTGGTGGATGAAAAGTGGATACTTATTGAGCAAATAGCATTTTTCTATAGGAAATGATGAATTTAATCTTACTACGGACACCTCACCATGTTTCTTGAATAGGGACACATCACACCCCTTCTAGAATATGTACATAGCTTATTATTCTAACACCCTCCCTCAAGTTGGGGTATATATGTTATATAAGCCCAACTTGGAACATATAAATTCTATCCGGCTATGACATAAGGGCTTTGTAAACATTTCATCAAGTTGATATTCAGATTTCACAAATGATGCCTCCACAGTTGAAACAAATTACCAAGCAAAGAGATAAAAATAGAGAGAAAAGAGAAGATAACTCAAAATTAGGGTTCTTCTTGCTCATATTTTTGCCACATATTGTAAACGTACATAAATGTCCATAATATTATAATAATGAAATAATATAAAATAAACACATCAACACTCAGCCTCAAGCTAAGGCAAAGATATCTTGCATGCCTAGCTTGCTTAAATTGCATGGAAAGCACTACTTGACACTCCTTTTGTCAGAATATCATCAAGTTGTTTCATTGCCTTCACATATGGTGTGCAGATTATACCGGCTCGTAGTTTTTCTTTAATAAAATGTCGATCTATTTCGACATGCTTGGTTTGATCATGTTGGACTGTATTGTAAGTAATGTTAATTGCAACTCTGTTGTCACAAAATAGTTGTAACAATCAGGATAATAAAATGCATATTTTACTTGTTAAGGAAATAACAAAATGCATAAAATAACCACTGAGGTCGAAATAAGATAGAGTATGAACAAAAATAAGGTTTTGAAGGGTAAAAAGATGGATTTTGAGCTCGAAAATACGCTCACCGAGCGTTGCTGGGTGACCGAGGCATGTGCGCCAAAAAAAGCTTTCCAAATTGGGGTCTTATGTGTGATTCCGACTCTCATAGCCCAAGTTATGCCCAAATTACTACCAAGTGCGTGATATCAGCCGATCGATTAATTATGGGAGGATCCAAAAGAGATATGATGAAACAGAACAAAAAATGGGGTAAAAAACACAGAGCTAAGAAAGTTTATGTAACTAGCTTGATCGACCGAGGGTGGACATGTGTCATAGTCAGGAATTTTAGCAGGAAAAACGAAAGCCTAGTCGACCGAGCTAGGAGGCTAAATACTGGGCCTGCACGCTGCAGTTGTGTTAGACTGATTTGACTTAGAGTAATGAGCGGAATGGGGGTCTCGATTGACCGAGGGTTGGGCCTAATCGACCAAGACACATGGCATGCATTTAATGGATGTGATCAAAAGATCCATTGAATTCCTTGCCACTTGAACTCCTCTATTGGGCTTACCAAAAGCATTTTCGTTAACTTCTGTAACTAACTGTGCTGGGCTTTAGTTTTCGGTGTAGGGGTACTTTTTTCATTAAGCTCGAATTTCTCTTTGTCAGGCGTGAGCCATTCCTCCATTCCCCGACCCTAGGAAAAGAATAGTAAAATAAACACAAAAAAAGAATAAAACACACGCATTCGTCTTCAAAGGGGATGAAAATTAATTGTGGTAGTGGCCTTGAACATGTTACAAATGGCTTGTAATTTAAGTGCTGCCGTCCTAAATCTAGTCTTGTATGGTATGAAACTATTCAGTTTTCTGAGAAATAAGAATGGCATTATATAAGATCTTTTTGCATTTTGTACTGTGCTTAGGGTTGAAAGCAAAAAGAATATTTGGTTGTTGCTATGTTGTCTATAAAAAGGCAGAAAGTTGTGTGTGTCAATGGATAGCACAGCTGTCCATAATTGTTTCCTTATTTTTAGCCCACGATTGTTTCCTTATTTCTCCATTTATTATTTTGTATAGTTAGCATATATATTATTTGACATATTATAGTTTACATGTATAGGGCTAGAATCATGCGGGAACTTATTTCCTTTTCATGTATAGCATCTTTGTAAAGTCTATATAATACACAGAACTCAAGGCTGAATTATTCAGCCATTCACATAATTTTGTCATGGTATCAGAGCCTGGCTACTAATTTTTTTTTTCCTCAATTTTTTTTCTCCCTTCTCGATTTCGGCAGTGTTGCTTGTGTGTCTTGGTAAGGTCTGGGTGGTCCAGTGGTGTACCCACGTGCTGCTTGTGTGTTTCTGACGTGCGGGTGTGTGTATCAGTCACGTTTGTGTGCTCCTGAGGTGTACCCGCAACATTTTTCTCCTCGATTGGTTCTGTTCTATGACTCTCGGTCCAGTTTGTGTGATCCTGTGGTGTCGACGCAGCCTTCCTTGGGCGGTTCTAGTGTTTCTCTGGCCTGGGTACTTCCGGAACAGTGGTCTGTTCTTCTCGGCACAATCCTCTTGGCCCAAGTCTCTCGGAACAGTATTCTGCAGCTTGTCTTGGTGTTTTCGGCAGCCTCTGTTTGAGGTCTCGATGGTTTTTCACGGTAGTTTCTGAGTTGCGGTGTGGTCTGTCCCTCTCGGTGGTTTTCTCGGCAACTTTTTGGGTACTGGTGCAGTTTATCTTTACGTTCCAATTTTTTTGGTTTGTTTTTTGCCTTCTCTACGTTACAGCCCAGTCGTTTTTGGTCAGTTAATTTGCCTCGGGTTCTATTTATTCTCTATGGACTCTGCTCCTGTGAGGGTTAAGTTTACAGGCACCAATTATGCTACCTGGGCATTTCAGTTTGAATTTTTTCTCAAAGGCAAAGCCCTTTGGGGTCATATTGATGGCACGGATGTTGAACCATCATCCGCTTCTGAAAAATCTAAGGCTGATGGGTCTTCTACTTCATGGGCTGTGCTTGATGCACGTATCATGTCATGGCTTCTTGGTTCAGTGGAGTCTCATATTGTCACCCACTTGCGGCCCCATCGCTCTGCTCAATCCATGTTGTGCTTATTTGAAGAAGGTTTATCATCAGGATAATGATGCTCGTCGCTTTCAGTTAGAACATGCAATTGCCATGTTTCAGCATGGTAGTCTTTCCATTCAAGACTATTACTCGGCATTTTTGACTCTTTGGCATGAATATGCTACCTTGGTTACAACAGAAGTTCCTGTTGCTGCTCTTTCCACTATTCAGACTCTTCACGCCACTACCCAGCGTGATTAGTTTCTTATGAAACTTTGTCCAAAATATGAATCTGTCCACTCCTCTTTACTGAATCGATCTCTGGTTCCCTCTCTTGATGTTTGTTTTGGTGAGTTACTTCGCGAAGAACGTCTTAGTACTCAAGCTATTTTGGAGCAATCTCATGGCAGTTCTGGGCTTGCAACTGTGGCCTTCTCTGCCTAAGGACGTGGACCACCTATGCATTCTCGAACCTTGCAGTGTTTCTGCTGCAAGGAATATGGGCATATTGCTGCTAATTGTCCTAAAAAGTTCTGCTCTTATTGCAAGAAGAAGGGTCACATTATCAAAGAAGTCACATTCGTCCCCAGAATCGTCTGGCCCAAGCATTTCAGACTTCGGTTCTTGCCACGCCTCCTGCCGCTCTTGTCTCTCCTTCAGCTGAGTCCTCTGTTCCTGCTCCTCTTGCACCAGATTACTGCACTCCAGCAATGGTGCAACAGATTCTCATTTCGGCCTTATCAGCAATGGGGTTTCAAGGTAACCATTCCCCTAAACTCTGGTACGTGAACTCGGCAGCTTTTAATCACATGACTCCTACTCACACCGCTTTGAGTCATGTTCGGCCCTATGATGGTCACTCTGTTATTCAGACTGCCAATGGCAGTTCTTTGCCAATAGCTGCTGTCGGAGATGCCTCTTCTACGCTCACTGATGTGTTTCTTGCTCCTCAGCTTTCCACGAATCTTACTTCTGTTGGTCAATTAGTTGAAAACAATTGTGATGTTAAATTTTCTAGTGATGGTTGTGTTGTGCAGGACCAGGTAACGGGGGAGCAGATTGCGAAGGGCGCTTGTTTCCACTATTTTTGCCTGTTCCATTTTCTTCTCCAGTTTCTTCTATTAAGTCTTTTGCTTGTAATAATGTTTCCGATCTTAGTATGGTGTGGCATCATCGTTTGGGCCATCCCAATACTCAGATCTTATCCCATGTATTGAACTCTGGTTTACTTGGTAATAAAAACCGTTGTTCTTTCTCTCTTGCGTGTGCTTCTTGCAAACTTGGTAAAAGCAAAATTCTTCCCTTCCCTTTGCATGCTAGTCGGGCATCTCACTGCTTTGACCTTATCCATAGTGATGTTTGGGGCCCTTCCCCAGTGAGTTCACATGAAAAATTTAAATACTATGTGACTTTCATTGATGATCATAGCAGATTTATTTGGGTCTACTTTCTTACTTTCACTGAGTTTTTTTGCGTATGTTGCCAATCAATTTTCTTCTTATATTAAGACATTACGCACCGATTCCGGTGGTGAATATTTGTCTACTGAGTTTCAGGCTTTCTTGGCTCCTAAGGGTATTCTTCATCAACGTTCATGTCCCTCTACTCCTCAACAAAATGGAGTAGCTGAACGCAAAAATCGTCATCTCCTCGATGTGGTACGTACTCTCCTGTTAGAATCCTCTGTTCCGTCCATGTTTTGGGTAGAGGCTATGAAAACTGCTACTCACTTGATTAATCGTTTACCTTCTCAAGTCATTCATATGGAGTCTCCCTATTTCCGCTTATTTGCTAAGCAACCTAGTTATGATAACCTTCGTACTTTTGGTTGTGTATGTTTTGTTCATTTACCTCCTCATGAGCGACATAAATTATCTGCTCAATCTGTCCGATGTGCTTTCTTGGGATATAATGTGTGTCAAAAGGGATTTGTTTGCTATGATCCTATCTTACATCGTACTCGCATTTCTAGGAATGTTATTTTCTTTGAAAACCAACATTTCTTTCCTGTGTCCTCTCTGCCATCATCTTCTACTGTGGTTCTTCCCTTCTTTGAGGAGCAGCCCTCAGATCTTCCTCCCGTCAGCTCTCGATTTAAACCAGGTATTGTGTATACAAGACGCTCCCGCCCACAGTCTCTTCTAGTGGCTCACCCGGTATCTGATCCTACTACGCTCCAGATTCAGTCAGTGTCAGCACCTCCTGTGCCTTTGGTTCATTGCTCTTCTCGAGTGTCTGTCGCTCCGGATAGGTATGGATTTCCTTCTTCCAGTTTTGGCAATTCTATTTTAGCTCTTACTGCTACATTGGCCAATTTTGATATTCTCACCTGCTACTCACATGCTGCCAAGCATGATTGTTGGCGACACGCTATGCAGGAAGAAATTGCCGCTCTAGAGGCCAATCACACCTAGGACATTGAGCCCTGTCCTCCTACTATTGTGCCTCTAGGATGCAAATGGGTCTACTCAGTCAAAGTTCGATCTGATGGAAGTTTGGACCGTTACAAAGCTCGGCTTGTTGCTCTTGGGAATAATCAGGAGTATGGTGTCAATTATGAAGAGACCTTTGCTCCAGTGGCTAAAATGACTACTGTTCGTACGATTCTCGCCCTTGCTGCTTCCAATGATTGGCCTCTACATCAGATGGATGTCAAAAATGCTTTTCTTTATGGGGATCTTAAAGAGTGTATTTATATGAAGCCACCTCCGGGACTATTTCCCTCTCCGACGTCACATGTGTGTAAGCTTCGTTGCTCTCTTTATGGTCTCAAACAAGCTCCGAGGGCCTAGTTTGATAAATTCCGCACCACTTTATTACAATTTTCATTCATGCAGAGCAAGTATGACACTTCCTTGTTTCTTCGGAAATTCGACATGGGTATTGTTCTTCTATTGGTTTATGTTGATGATATTGTGATCACTGGTTCCGATTCCACTTTACTGGACCAGCTCAAAACTCATTTCTCGGAGTCCTTTCATATGAAAGATCTTGGGTCTCTCACATATTTTCTTGGTCTTGAGGTGCATCGTGGTCCCTCCGGCATTTCCCTCAATCAACATAAGTATGCTAGTGACTTGGTGGCTACAACTGGTCTTCAAGAGGCTTCTTCTGTTGATACTCCCATGGAATTACATGTCAAGCTTCGCAAAGAGGAGGGCGACTTACTTGCGGATCCCAGTTTATACCGGAAGTTGGTGGGTAGCCTTGTTTATCTCACCATCACTAGACCAGACATTTCTTTTGCTGTCTAGCAAGTCAGCCAGTTCCTTCAGACTCCCCGTCATCTACATTTGACTGCTGTCTGTAGGATCATACGCTATGTTCATGGTACTTCTGCCCGCGGCTTATTCTTCCCTGCTAGCTGTTAGAATAATGTATTAGGGTTTGAGGGTATTATAGCCATTGTATTATTTCTCAAAGCCTATATAATAATATGTGTGAGGTAGGCTACATACAACAATATAACGTGCCTCATCTTTCTTTCATTCTTCCACGTAACCCCTAAACCCTAATCCTAAATAAAATGGTATCAGAGGCCTAGGGTTTAATCCCGTTATTTGATACTATACGTTCCTCATAGAATTCTCCTTCCTTTCCTCTTCGTTTTTTTTTTCTCTCTCTTTCTCTTTCCCTGGTTCTGCCATCGTTCACAAACAACCTGGTTGGCTGAGATTACGGCTCTGGGCTTCACACCCGTGTTAGGAGAGCACTGGCGTCGACATTGTGAACTTGCCGACATGGTGCACTCCGACAGTGGTTGGTTTGGTGTTGTCTCACGTTTTCCCTGAGTTAAAAGCATGTTTCAGGGACGTTGGTTGGTATCGTCGTGGTTGGTGGCGCCGTGGTTAGTGTTTTCGGCGCTTTCTGTGTTGGTTTGTGTCGTTTGAGGTGGCCGGCGACGACTCTGGTGGTGGAGTGAGGCTTCCGGTGCTCTGTCTCGTCGGTTCCGTGGTCGATTCAGTCTCGTCGGTGTGCTCGTCGGCGTTCTCTGTTGCTCCGGTCTTGGTCGCCGGCTGTCATCGTGGTCGCCGGCCAGGTCTGCGTGTCGCCGGCACGATTCCGGTGAGTTTCGGCGAAGATGACGCTTGTTTGGTTCCGGGTGCAGCTTGTCCCCTATCCCGGGATACGGATCTCCTTAATCCGCTCCTGGAATAGCCTATACCTGTTTTGATTGGGCCGGGTCAATCCAAGCCCACACAGGTCAGGCCGGTTCAGCCCAATCTCTTTAGGTCCGGTTCGTTTAGAATTACGGGTAAACCCGACCCGCCTTGCATCCGCCCGACTTGCTCTCCACCGGTTCAGCTCGTTTAAGATCCGGTTAAGGTGAATTCAGGACCGGTTCAGTTCGTTGCAGTCCGTTTCAGGCCGGTTCAGCTCCGGTTCAGTTCGTTGCAGTCCGTTTCAGGCCGGTTCAGATCCGGTTCAGTACCTCTCAGTGCCGGTTCAGTACCTTTCAGTGCCGGTTCAGTATCTTTTAGACCGGTTCAGTGCTTTTCAGGCTGGTTCGGTGCCGGCTCAGGCCCATTCCGTCTCTGTTTCACTTTCTCCAGGTTTAGTTGTGTCGTTTTTTGCCTTGTTTACACACTTTCTTGATTGTGTTCTTGTGTTTGAGCTTCGTTATGGTTACTTCGACACATAATGACTACTACTAAATCGGATATACCCACTTCGTCTACTATGAGCAATGCACCTTTGACATCTTTGTCTACTTTAAGCAATGCACCTATGACATCTGTGAAACTAAATGGAAAAAACTATGTTTATTGGGCCTGATCTGTTGAGGTATTCTTGAAAGGGAAGGGCCTGTATACTCATTTGCAATCAAGCAAACCATGAGATCCTACTACTGCCATGCTTTGGGACCAAGAAGATAATCAAATTATCTCTCTTATATTGAACAGTGTTGAGCCTCACATTGGATCTTCGTGTATTTATCTTCCTACTGCCAAGAATATTTGGGATCATCTCAGTCATATGTACTCTGGTGCTGGGAATATTACTCGCATTTTTGAGGTGTGTAAACAATACTTTGGACTTGAGCAAGGTGCTCAGACTGTGGACGAGTACTACAATCAAGTTGTGGCCATCTGTAAGGAGCGAGACATGAATCAACCGCTCTCAGCTGATCTACAGAAAATGGCGCAACAACGTCAAGATGTGGATGTGGTTCGCTTTCTTCTCGGCTTGAAACCCGAGTATGAGTCAATTCGTGCACAGATCTTGGGTGGTTCAGATCTCCCATCTCTTCCTGAGGTTTTTTCTCGGATTCAGCGCGTTACTCTCTCTGATCATGGCCCTGCATTGAATTCTGAACGTGATGGTGATCGTGTTGCTTTTATTGCTGCCCGTGGCGGTTCTGGTAGTTCCCATGGTGGTCGTGTCAGTCGGGGTGGTCGTGGTTTTCGTGGTGGACGTGATTCTCGAGGCGGTGGTTGTATAGGCGGTCGTGGGTCTCGCAAATGCACTCACTGTGGCCGAAACAATCATTCTGTGGATTATTGTTGGGATCTCCATGGTACACCATCTGGGTTTGCCAATCAGGTGTCTTCTCAGGCAGATTCTCCATCCACGTCTAGACCCTCTGCTCCATCCAGCCTCAATTTGGAGTGTGATGTCATCTCCATTCCGAAAGATGAGTATGCTCAGTTCTTGGCCCATAAGCAGGCTTCTTTCTCTTCTACTGCTACTCTTGCTCAGTCAGGTACTGCATCTCACTGTCTTTTACCTCCACTAGCCACTCATGGGTTATCGATTCTGGCGCCAATGAACACATGACTGGTTCGTCCACCTCTCTTTCTGATTATCATTCTGTTGTTACACCTCGAAGTGTCACTCTTGCTAATGGTTCCCTCTCCCAAGTGGCTGGCTCAGACACTACCCATTTGAGTCCTGACATTGAGTTGTTGTTTGTTCTCCATGTTCCCGGTTTTCCCTTTAATTTGTTATCCATTAGTAAAATTACCAAAGCCCTTCATTGTTCAGTTAGTTTTTACCCCTCTTTGTGCATTTTTCAGGATCTCAAGACNCACTCACTGTGGCCGAAACAATCATTCTGTGGATTATTGTTGGGATCTCCATGGTACACCATCTGGGTTTGCCAATCAGGTGTCTTCTCCGGCAGATTCTCCATCCACGTCTGGACCCTCTGCTCCATCCAGCCTCAATTTGGAGTGTGATGTCATCTCCATTCCGAAAGATGAGTATGCTCAGTTCTTGGCCCATAAGCAGGCTTCTTTCTCTTCTACTGCTACTCTTGCTCAGTCAGGTACTGCATCTCACTGTCTTTTACCTCCACTAGCCACTCATGGGTTATCGATTCTGGCGCCAATGAACACATGACTGGTTCGTCCACCTCTCTTTCTGATTATCATTCTGTTGTTACACCTCGAAGTGTCACTCTTGCTAATGGTTCCCTCTCCCAAGTGGCCGGCTCAGGCACTACCCATTTGAGCCCTGACATTGAGTTGTTGTCTGTTCTCCATGTTCCCGGTTTTCCCTTTAATTTGTTATCCATTAGTAAAATTACCAAAGCCCTTCATTGTTCAGTTAGTTTTTACCCCTCTTTGTGCATTTTTCAGGATCTCAAGACGAAGAGGATGATTGGTATGGGGCATGAAGTTGGTGGCTTATATTATCTGGACCTCGCACCTACACTAGCCTCTCGCGCTTTGCAGTCCTCGGCCTCCGCTCTTCAATGGCATTGTCGTCTTGGTCATCCATCTCTTCCTACTTTGAAGCGTCAAGTTCCCAGTCTTCATCCTGAGTTGTCTGTGTCTTGTGAAGCTTGTCAACTTAGTAAGCATCGTCGTGTTTCTTTTCCGTCTAGAGTTGTCCGTAGGGTTTCGAGTCCTTTTGAGTTGGTTCATTCTGATGTATGGGGTCCCATTAATATCGCGTCCAATAAATTTCATTATTTTGTGACTTTTGTGGATGATTTTTCCCGTATGACATGGTTATTTTTAATGAAAAATCGTACTGAGCTATTCTCTATTTTTCAAATTTTTCGCACTATGGTTAAAACTCAATTTGCTCAGAAAATCCGTATCTTGCGTTCGGATAATGCCAAAGAATACACATCTGGTCATTTTACCTCTTATTTGTCTGATAAAGGCATTCTCCATCAAACCTCTTGTGCTCACACTCCACAACAAAATGGTGTGGCCGAACGCAAGAATCGTCATTTATTGGATGTTACACGTTGTCTCTTATCTCATATGCATGTCCCCAAACAATTTTGGAGTGATGCTGTTCTCACTGCTTGTTATCTCATTAATAGGATGCCCTCCTCGGTTTTAGATGGTGTCTCTCCTCATTCACTTTTATATCCTCCTTCCTCTCCGTTCTCCTTGCCACTTAAGGTCTTTGGGTGTGTTTGCTATGTCCATAATTTAGGTCTCGGTTTTGATAAACTTGACCCTCGTGCTACTAAGTGTGTCTTTCTTGGATATTCCTCCACTCAGAAAGGATATCGTTGCTATAGTCCTGTTCTTCGACGCTACTTCACTAGCACCGATGTCACCTTTGTTGAGTCTCTCTCCTATTTTCCTGCTACTACTTCTTTGGGTGACTCTTCTCTAGCCCCTGATGTTACGTCTATTCCGCTGCTTGTTCCATTTCTCTCTGAGCCTGCCTCTGCTCCTCCAGTCTTGTCACCACCTCGCTCGCCTGCTACACTCCAAGTTTATACACGTCGACCGCGCCCATCAGCTCCTGCTCCTCCACCATCATCCTCATCGTCTCCAGATCCCATGCTTCCCCCTGCATCAGACTCCTTGCCCATTGCTCTACGGAAAGGTACCCGTTCTTGCACTACTCACCATCCTACCAGTCAGTTTGTATCCACTAGTTCTTTATCTCCTTCACTCTCTTGTTTTCTTTCCCACCTCTCTAGTATTTCCATTCCAAAGACAGTGCATGATGCTTTATCTCACTCCGGTTGGAGGCAAGCTATGAAATTGCAAATGAGGGCCTTGCATCAAAATGGGACGTGGGAGCTTGTTCCCTTACCACCTCATAAGAAGACTGTTGGTTGCAAATGGGTCTTCACAGTGAAGTTTCATCCTGATGGTTCCGTTGAACGATTGAAAGCTCGGTTGGTTGCTAAGGGATATACACAAACGTATGGTATTGACTATAATGAAACCTTCTCACCTGTTGCCAAAATTTCTTCTGTTCGTGTTCTTATTTCTTTGGCTGCTAATCTGGATTGGCCCTTGTTTCAATTGGATGTCAAAAATGCCTTTTTACATGGGGATTTGCATGAAGAGGTTTATATGGAGCAACCACCTGGGTTTGTTGCTCAAGGGGAGTCTCAGGGCCGTGTTTGTAAGTTGAAAAAGACATTGTATGGTTTCAAGCAATCCCCGAGGGCATGGTTTGGAAAATTCTCCGAAGTGGTATTGAAGTTTGGTCTTCAGAGATGTCAGACGGATCATTCAGTATTTCACTTACACACTAGTGCAGGCTATATCTTTCTTGTGGTATATGTAGATGATATCCTTATTACTGGAGATGATTCAGGAGGTATTGCCCGTTATAACAGTTTCTACAGCAGCAGTTTCATACAAAGGATTTGGGCAAACTTCGATATTTCCTAGGTATTGAAGTTGCTAGATCTCGAACAGGTATCAACTTATCTCAGAGAAAGTATGCACTTGATTTATTAGAAGAGACAGGTCTCTTGGGTTCTCGACCAGTTGATGCTCCGATGGATCCAAATAAGAAATTATTGAAGGATGAAGGTGAGTTATTTGAAGATCCTGGCAGGTATCGTCGTCTAGTTGGGAAGTTGAACTATCTCACTATCACCAGGCCAGATATCTCATATGCAGTTAGTGTTGTTAGTCAGTTCTTGGAGGCTCCTCGGGTTTCACATTGGGAAGTTGTTACTCGCATTCTTCGGTATTTGAAGAAAGCCCCTGGTCTAGGAATACTATATAGACCAAATGGACATCTTAAAGTCGAAGGTTTTACTGATGCAGATTGGGCAGGTTCTCCTTCAGATAGACGGTCTACTACAGGTTATTGCACATTCCTCGGCGGTAATCTTGTCTTTTGGAAGAGTAAGAAACAAACAGTAGTTGCACGATCTAGTGCTGAAGCAGAGTACAAGGCAATGGCTCATACTGCTACTGAGTTGACCTGTTACAACATTTTCTCCAAGAGATTGGGTTCTCAGCTCCAACTCCTATTCCGTTATTTTGTGATAATCAGGCTGCTTTACATATTGCATCTAATCCAGTTTTTCATGAAAGGACTAAGCATATTGAGGTTGATTGTCATTTTGTCAGAGATAAGATACTCAATAGAGATATATCGACAGCATTCGTGAAGTCTGGAGACCAATTAGCTGATGTGTTTACAAAAGCTTTATGTCGGAACCAGTTAGAGTTTATTTGTAACAAGCTGGGTTTATATGAGTATATGATATATATGCTCCAGCTTGAGGGGGCGTGTTAGAATAATGTATTAGGGTTTGAGGGTATTATAGTCATTGTATTATTTCTCAAAGCCTATATAATAATATGTGTGAGGTAGGCTACGTACAACAATATAACGTGCCTCCTCTTTCTTTCATTCTTCCACGTAACCCCTAAACCCTAATCCTAATAACACTAGCAATTCTACTCATCTTGCTGCTTATAGTGATGCTGATTGGGCTGGTTGTGCAGATACCCGTCGCTCCATCACTGGTTGGTGTGTGTTCTTAGGTGATGCCTTGATCTCCTGGAAAAGTAAGAAGCAAGACAGAGTCTCTAAGTCATCTACGGAATCTGAGTACCGCGCAATGTCTCTTGCTTGTTCAGAAATTATTTGGGTTCACGGTTTTCTTGCTGAGTTAGATTTTTCTGAGACCGATCCTACACTTCTACATGCCGATAATACCAGTGCTATTCAAATCATGGCCAATCCTGTCTTTGAAGTGGATTGTCCCTCTATCTGGGAAGCCTTTGAAGCTCGTATCATCACTCTTCCACATATTTCCATTGACCTACAAATTGCTGATATCTTCACCAATGCTCTCACTTGTCATCGACATTGCTTCCTAAGTAGCAAATTGATGCTTGTTGATCACCCTGTATCAATTTGAGGGGGGCTGTCAATGGACAGCACAGCTATCCATAATTGTTTCCTTATTTTTAGCTCACGATTGTTTTCTTATTTCTCCATTTATTATTTTGTATAGTGAGCATATATATTATTTGACAGATTATAGTTTACATGTATAGGGCTAGAATCATGCGGGAACTTATTTCCTTTCCATATATAGCATCCTTGTAAAGTCTATATAATACACAGAACTCAAGGCTAAATTATTCAACCATTCACATAATTTTGTCAATGTGGGCTTGGTATTTAGAAGTATTAGTAACAGTTTTGGTGGCAATGGACATAATTGCTGTGATCAGGGTGATAGGTCTAGTAATCACATCTGTGCCATTGAAGTGGCAGTGGAGTAATGGGATTGGTAGAGCTGATGTTGATTTTGTTATGGAGGAAGTGTTGGTGGTGATTACAAGAGCAGAAGGAGGTGGTGCTTATAGTGCTTTTTAATGAAGGTGGTGCAGATTTCAACGGGGATGGGGTTGACAGTTATCATCAATAGGGCTTGTCAGATTTCTGTGGAGTTGGTGGTTATACTTTTCTGTCCAGTGGTGTTCATGTTGGAGGTGGTGTTAGATGTCAATGCGTGTCGGTTGTAGTTGTTATCCAAATACTTTGTTTA
>FXXK01001464.1:57848-70018 GCA_900184695.1 Betula pendula | reverse complement strand
CCCAACTTGCATCAATGAAACCTTCTACCTTGAGATGTTCATTTGGTCTATACAGTATTCCAAGTCCAGGAGCTCTCTTCAGATATCAAATGATACGGGTGACTACTTCTCAATGTGAAACCCAAGGAGTCTCCAAGAATTGATTAACAACATTAACTGCAAATGAAATATTTGGCTTGGTAATAGTAACATCTCTGACCTCCTCCACTGCCGATGATGGAGAAGCAGAGAATTCGAGCAATGTTGGACTCTTGGCCTTGACCCAGTATCAGAAATTGGGTTCGCTGGAGCTCAAGCCGCTTTTGAAGCACACTTCAAGCAGAGTTATGGAATTGTTGGAGTGGGTTCTTCTAGGAATGAGGGAAAGGCGAGAGAGAAGGTTTTTTTGTTGATTAAAATAATGGATGGGGGTTACTACAGAGCTACCCAAGATCTTGGGTAGCACTGTTGGTCAATGTTAGTTTATAGAACATTTAGGGAATTTGCTGGAGGTGTGTTTTTGGGGGTTTTTTCCTAAATATAGGGAAAGGAATGGAGTTTAGAAAAGCTGTTGAGAGTACTTATAGAATGCTAGGCTTCATTATGTTGTACTCTTCTAGAAGGAAATCTGTCCCTACTAGCCCAATCATTGTAACTAATTCTCCTATTTATGTGAAATGGATTGAGGGCTGCAGAGTGTGTGAGATACAACCCTTCTTTATTCAAGTTCTCTTCCATTTTCTTTTCTCTTAACATGGTATCAAAGCTTGGTTGATCTTTCCCTTACCTCTGGTAGCTTAAACTTCTTCAATTTTTTTTTTTTTGGGCTTAATTCTTTTTTGGGCCTATTGTGGTTTAACGACTTTATTTTTTCTACCTCGGTTTCATTTTTATATTAGATGGTACCTCAATTGTGGCTAAAAATAGAGATGATATCTCTATCCAAAAAACTAACAGAAGTCCACGTGTCACCCTTAAAACATAACCACATGGCTATGCCTCATTAAAAAAAATAAAATAAAATAAAAAACTTAAAATATTTAAAAAATTTTGAAAAAAAAAGAAATTAAATTAAAAAAAAAAAGGGGTGGCCGAAACACCCCAAGCCATAGGGGTGGTTCGGCCACCCCCTTTGACGGCATTCTTGGGGTTGGCCGAACCACCCCAAAATACCCAGGGGGTGGTTTGGCGACCCATACTGGCCAGAGGGGGTGGTCAAACCACCCCTTTGTTGGCCCCTTGTTTTTTTCTTCCTTTCTTAATTTTGTTTTTTTTTTGAAAAGTTTTTTTTTTTAATATTCTAAGTTTTTTTTTTTTTAATAATACATAGCCATGTGTTAGTGTTTTAACACTGACATGTAGACTTCCGTTAAATTTTTGGACGGAAGATGGACAGAGGTACTATCTCCGTCTTTAACTACAATTGAGGTACCATCTATGATACAAAATGAAACCGAGATGACAAAAAATAAAGTCGTTAAACCACAGGGGGTCAAAGGTATTTAACCATTTTTTTTTTTTCATCTCTAGTGTTTCCTCATTTCTCATTTTCGGGTTTATGTGTTTGGTTGATATGAGTTAAACTCTCCACACACGAGGCTCAAGATGTCGAAAGAATTGTTGGAGATTTTATGGCCGTTCTATAAGAAGTCGAGAGGGTCGTTCAAGAGGTGGACCCAAGCCTTGGGCCAATCATACTTGATACTTCTATGGTAGAGAAGAGTTTTTCCACACAAGATTCCATTTCTACTTCTGCTGATACTGGTATTTTTAGAATTGAAGAGGTAACTACACTTCGTTGACTTATGTCACGATTGGAAACATTTGTTGTTGTTTTTAGCAAGGAAGAGGAAGACACATTTTGTCGGCTTATGTCTCAACTGGAAACATTTGTTACTACATCCTCATTCCTTGCCCATACAGGTCATTTGACTACTGCTCTGAATGCATCCGCTACTCCATCTAATGATTCTTAGATCATTGATTTCGGGGCCTCCGATCACATGACTAGTATGTCTTCCTTGTTTTCTTCTTATAATCTTTGTTCAAGCGGGAAAAAGGTTAGAATTGCCAATGGCTCTCTATATCAGTGTCTGGTGAAGGCTCTATTCCTGTCTCACCTTCTATGTCATTGTCATCTGTTCTTAATATACCAGATTTTGCAGCCAATTTTTGTCCATTGCTTGTATTATCTGTGAGTTAAATTGTAGAGTTGTCTTCTATTCTAATTACTATTTTTTAAGGACCTAGTCATGGGGAGGATAATCGGCAGTGGTAGCCTGAGAGATGGTTTGTACGATCTTGATTCTTAGCCCACACAAGGTCAACTCACACAAGCTTATCACACCGTTCGGTCAAATGACTCTATAATAAGAATTGGCTTTGGCATAAGTGATTAGGGCATCCTTCTTTTATGTTATTGCAACGAATGTTTCATTCCTTATTTTTGCATAATCGTATTTTTAAGTTTCAACGTGAAACTTGTGAACTAGCTAAACATCATCGGGTGTCATTCTCTCCTAGTATAACCAAAAGCAATGTGCCTTCTGTTTTGGTTCACACTGATGTTTGGGGTCCTTCACAAGTGGTCTCTTTATCTGGTCATCGGTGGTTTGTCTCTTTTATTGATGACACCTAGGTCTATTTGTTAAAAGATAAAAAGTGAGGTGTCCTATTTTTCAAATATTTCACTGCATGATTTAGACCCAATTTAATGCCTCTATCCAAATTGTCTGTTTTGATAATGAAGGTGAGTATAGTCTTAGTACTTTTTTCAGCGAACATGGTATTATCCATAAAACCACTTGTGTTGATACTTCTAGCAGAATGGTGAGCGAAAAAATCAACATCTTCTTGAAGTAAGTCGGTCTTTAATGATTGATATATGCATGTCCCTAAATCTTATTGGGGTAATGTCGTACTCTCTGCAGCATATATATATCATCAATAGGATGCCCTCACATGTAGGGGCAAAACTAGAATCTTAGGTTTGGGGTGGGTAATACTAAAAAAAAAAAAAAAAAAGTTTGGGGTGGGTAAAACTAAAAAAGATAAAAAAATAAAATAAAAATTCTTTGGGGGTTCAAAAATAAATTTTTAAGGGTATATTTAAAAAAATAAAAAAATTTGGTGAGAATTCTAAAATTTTGGAGGGGCTACAACACCCAAGGCTTCACTTGGCTCTGCCCCTGCTCACATGTCTTAGATTTCAAAACATCTCTTGAAGTATTGTTTTCACCTTTATCTACTTTCAAAGGTTTCTTCAAAGGTGTTTGGTTGTGTCTGTTTTCTTCACATTCATGGTCTGATTCGGGATAAATTAGATCCCCGTACTCTTAAATGTATTTTCATGGGTTATTTCCCTACTCAGAAGGGGTATAAATGTTATCATCCCTCTTCTTAGAAGCATTTTTTCTCGATGAATGTTACCTTTTTTAAGTCACAATCATATTTTTCATTCACCCAAACTTCTTTTTAGGGAAAAAGTTCGAGTGAAGAGAAGTTTTCTATGAGTAGCTCTTTACCTGTCCTTGCTCCTATACCACAGTATGACAAACAATAATATGAACAAGAACAAAAGGTGCATCGCTTTTAGTTCTACTAGGAAAAAATGACACCCAATGATGTTTAACAAGTTCACAAGTTTCACACTGAAACTTAGAAACAAGATTATGCAAAAATAAGGAAGGAAACATCCCTTGCAATATTAGAAAAGAAGGATGCCCTAATCGTTGATTGCAAAACCAAATTCTTGTTGTAGAGTCATCTGACTTAACAGTGTGATAAGCCTGTGTGAGCCGACCATGTGTCGTGGGCTGAGAATCCAGATAGTATAGATCATCTCTAGGTCCTGGAAAAAACAACAATTAGAATAGAAGATGACTCTACAATTTAACTAATAGGTACATAGTACGAGCAATGGACAATAAATTGGCGGCAAAATATGGTATATGAAGGACAAAGGACAATGACAAGGACGTTGTGACATGAATGGAGCCTTTACCAGACATTGACGATAGAGAACCATCAACTATTCTAACCTTTTTCCTCCCGGAACAAAGATTATAAGAAGAAAACATGGAAGATATATCAGTCATATGATCAAGGGCATTTGAGTCATTGATCCTAGAATCATTAGATGCATTTAGAGACGTGACCAATTTACATATATGGGCAAAGGAGGATGTAGTAGCCTATGTTTGTAGTAGAGACAAAAGCCGACGAAGTGTGTCTACCTCTAACTTATTAAAAACACCAACAAATGTTTCCAATCGAGACATAAGTTGACGAAGTGTGTCTACCTCTTCCTTGTTGAAAGCACCAGTATCGGCAACAACATAATTATAATCTGGTGAGAAAAATCTTCTCTACCATATAACTGTGATTCGCCCAAGGTCTAGTTCCACCTCCTGAATGAGCTCTTCGACTTCTTGTAGGACGATCACTAAATCTCCAACAAGTCTCCCAACATCTTGAGCTTCGTGTATGAATAGTTGAATTCTCACTATGGGAGGTCATCTGACACTTTTATCTTCTTTTTGTGAGTTTCTGAAATCTGACTCATTTATGACATCTTGAGTTTAGAAATCAAACCAAATAGTTCCAATTCACAATGTATCAAGTATGAGTGAATAAAACAAGACAATCATACCATAGAAGCAGACATGAGAAATAAACTGACCCTCTTTTTTCACCTTATTGAACGACCTGTCGTTTTGATGTTGTGTTATTTTCGTAAGCTATTGTGCTAAACGTCATGTCGTTTTGGCTTCCACATGACATGCAGTTTGCCTTGCTCCAAACGATCTGCTGATTGGCCTTCCCCGAATGACATGTCGTGTACACCCCATACAAAAATGACCTATCGTTTTTGACATGTATAACACTACCATGACCAGTTGCCGGAAAAGTCACCGTCATCACTGGAAAACAACTGGCGTGCGCAGGAAAAACGTAGAACATGCCGCCTGACCCTTTAGCATCCAGAAAACACTGAAAAACACAGGCATCCAAGGCACACAAGTATTAGTTGCCGTTTTCTCCGCGAGACAACGGGACCTCAGAACCACCGTGCTCGACCACCAACGGGATACACAGAGAACACGCGCATGAGACCCAGAGCATAACCCTATAGCTCCTATCATCCTGGTGTCAGCATTCGGACAACGCAATGGTCATTGATCGAGTTTTTGGTCTCATACCACTACCGACAGACCTCTATCTCGGATTCTAACGCTCTGATACCAAATTGCAAGAGAAGAAGATAAATTGGAGGAAGAAGTAGGGGAACAAAAGTCTTATTTCCTTGATGATCGACAAGACATGTACATGTGTTTAAATAGAAAAGTATTACAATCTAAAATGGAACGTAATTAATGCGTAATAACGAGAATAAAATAAAATCAGCCGCATATCACAAAATTTTCCTTCTTCAACAATTTTGTATAGATGTGGGTGCTTCTCTATTGGTAGCTTCAGTTTTTTATCAGCTTCCTTGGAGATGATGTTTTCATTGCGCTCCCATCTAATATCACATTTAAGACAGTGAAAAATATTTCAATGTCGCCAATCCTCAGTATTGCTCGAGTTAGCTGTTGCTAAAATTCTTCTAACCACCAATCTCTCTTTCTTCCTCTCTATCATCATAATCATGGATCACCAGTTATTCGTATCTCTTCTATCTCCTCACATTCAGCCAAGAGAACCCTTCCTCATGGACATGAATACGATGAATGGCTTCTCTCTCCACAATGTAACAATAAAAATAGAGTTTCTGCCTTTATTTATTGGCATCCCACTTGTAGCAACTTCCTTCACTTTTTACTTGCATCCCATTGCAGTTGGAATTTTCTGCTCCTCTGTCATTATGTGGAGTTGTTCAATTAGCTCACTAACAAACAGTATTAGAACCCTGTTGAGAACCAGCAGTCCTTGTTGTTAAAGACTTTTGGTCAAAGCCTTAGTATGCTTGCTTCAGCCCACAAAGCATGTTCCCTTGCATTCTCTAAATTTGTGAGCCTAACAACCCCTATCTCATCTTGAATAGATGGACTCAATACCAAAAGATAGTGGGCAGTAAGTTGCTCATTAGTTTCATTGATATATCAACACAAATGGATAAATTATTAATTTCAGACGAATATGCTTCCACGCTCAGATTGTATTGCTTCAGTTCTTAGAAGTCTCACTACAGATCTATCATGTAATGGGTTGGAAAAACCTGTTTGCTCATCTTTGTTTTCATATAGTCCTTTCTGCAGATTCTCAGCTGACCTTGATGATCATGTTGCTCCTCAACTTTCTTCCAAACTGCTCCTTGTAACTTCAGCTTCACAAGCTATACCTTTCTTTCATCTGACATTTGTTTCATCTCAAGTCAGTATTCAACGTTGGATTCCTGATTCAAATAATCTTCACCATACATATCACCATAAAATCCAGCACTCTCCACCTTACACCACCCATGCGTAGATGAAGAGCTCTCACTAATCTCTCCTCTAGTCCAGGACTGCATGCAGTTTTTTCTCATAACAATTTCCATGGAATGGATTAATGTCTTATTCAAGATTTGTATATTCTTCATCCTTGAGGTCACCTTTCAATATGCAATATGCCCAAGGGTTCACGGTTGCCTTTTGGAACTCCTTCCATACCGCTGCAAGTTCTCGTTGCTAAAGAGCTTGGACAGGCTGCAACCTCTCCTCAACTGTACGCATTAGTTCTGTCATCTTTGTGATTTAGGCCTATTTGTCCTTGCTCATGTCCTTCTCTACCATGAGCAGCCATGGGAGTAGACTGAAATCTGTTCTGATACCAACTTTGATTCAGTAAACCCAATAGATCTGATGCTGTAAAGGGATTCCAGCAGATTGCTAAAGCTGATTCAATAAAGTAAAACAAAAGAAACATACACATATATATTAAGGAGGGAATAGAGAAATCTAGGGGTTTGATTTACAAGTATCTGAGTTGTTTTTCTTTGCCTTTTTTGTGGTACAAGAAACATAGAGAAAAATGGAGGAAGAGGGAGGAGGAAAATAAAGTTAGGACTGGATAGCAAATGGTCTTTCTACTATAAATCACATCTATTTCCTTTATTTAAAACATGCAATTTTTGGCTGAAGATATTTGTTGTTCATGGTCTGTATCTTCTGTGACCATGTTCCTAACTTCTCATAACCATGTTTTAGATTTGAAATATATAATTACTTAGGGGCGCCTCTCGTTTTTTAATGAAATTTAACTTATAAAAAAAACAAAATATTTGAAATATATAATGTTCTTGTGGTTTACTATTGCACAAAATTACGTGATTTTCCTCACTCCTTGAATGCAGGATAATAAGTGTATAGTTCTTAACCGGACAATGAGCACAACAATTGTGGCTTTCAGAAGTTTAACTGATCTCATATACTTCTTCTATATGCTTCTTCAGGTAATTGCTCCTCCTCCATTTGCAGAAGCTGCTTTTGTTTTTATTATTTTAATGGTAATGAGGTAGTTTGTTTAATTAACCTGCTAATATGGACCATATGCTGAAGCTCATTGAAAAATTTCATATCGTTGTTATTGTGTTCTCAATAATATAGTAAATAATCCGTCAAACTATCTTTGAATACCCATTGATGCAGGCGTTATTGGTTTCAGAGTTTTAGACTGCCTTTGTTTTAGATATCTACCAACGTCTTTGCATTTAGAAAAGACCTAAACCCTTGCATCATGAAAAGCCTGCTTAAATTTATTCTTCTAGATTTTTTTGATATATCTTAAGTCATGAGACTAAAATGGAAAAGGCCTAAACATTGCAACATGAAAAGCCTGCTTAAATTTGTTCTTCTAGATTTGTTTGATATATCTGTAGTTATGAGACTAAATTGGTAGCAAGAGAATCCATATTAGATTATTTTGCCACATGGCAGATCACAACATAAGTAAAACATATCACCTGAAACTGTAAGGGTGGCCACGTTTCTAAGACCTGGAAAGCAATAACAATGGCTTGTGGCACTGCACTAACTGTACTGTACTGGTTGATATATGAGTCCACTGGCATCTGGGGCAGTGATGCTGCCAGTAGTTCTAATTTATCTACTATTGGAACCATGACTACTGCTCTGTGAACTACACTTGCTCATTCGCAGTTCTTGTCTCAACTCTGAAGCAGTTGTTGTTAAAGTCTTGATTAAATGATTAAATTTAGGAGTTCGATGGAAAAGTGGTTCTTCGTGGAAGCCAAAACTTTTGTGTTCTCAGTGGTGGAAGGTGCCTCCGTGTTGAGGTTGAAAGAAAGGAGGAAACGTTTCTCCGATGTGGTGTTTTTGGGTACCTAGTGTACCGCATGGCTGCTTTCAACGGTGGAGGAGCTGACATGATTCCCTGATGACAAAGAGTTAATCAAATCCTTTGGGGAGGGCCCGAAGGTGCTCATAGTCTGAAGAGGTGGTAATAGCTTCGGCCAATTCTTGGAGGTGGTAGATTATGCAGTGGGTGGCCAGAGAGGGCTCATTTTGATCCCTCAGGATCGTGAAGGGCAGGGCTGGTGCTGTTTTGCTATCGAGTTGGGTAAGGTGATGAAGTTTTTTGATACCTTGGTCAGGTCTAGGGCTGGTCATTTTTCTCCGGCAAAGAAGAGGACTGGGATAAAAGCTGGGCCAGGGATAGGTTTGGGTTCAGCACTTACCAGTGGGCATACGAATTTCAAAGGAGTTGGTGCGCCGTCATTTGCAGCGGTTTTGAGATCAGAGACTAGGCCTTCAGCTTCGGAGGAGTTACCGTCGGTGAGGCTTGGGGATCCACTGGGCAAGGACCACTTCTCTGGTGGTAATCTATTGGGTAAGATCCATTTTGACGCCAAGCAGAGCTTCTTTGCTCGAGGCAATGTAGCTTGCCATTTTGGTGTTACAAACGAGGGGGCGGGCAGGCTAATGGGAAAGGGGAAGATGCAGTCCTGTCTTTGGGCATGGAAGGGTCAACTCATGAGCTTAAAAGTTGAGGTGGACCTCACGGAGTTTTTAGTGAAACCATAATATGACATATTTAAACCCCACTCAATCCAAAAGTTTAAACTAATGGGCTTGGTCACAATTATGTTATATAAACCACTTACACTTATGATTTTCTAATGTGGTACTTAATTCGTTTTCATTTACATGTATATACTCAACAGTCTCCTCTTCATGTGTGAATCTATTGCCATATCAATTACACTATGCTCATAGAAGTCTTTTATCAAGTGTCACGCGTCATCATCAAGAGCTCAACACTTACAGCAATGCATGCAAGGCATGTGCTTCTTTAGTCCACTTTAATTGAGAACCTCATGGGAGTCTGCCATATAGACGCCACGTTGAACACAAGTCCCTATTGAACCATTGGCTTCAATACCACTGTTGAGGAGATAAACATCTTGTGGAATTTGTTAAGTGAGATCATTATATTACATGTTGAGAGGGGCTTGGTGGAGAATTGCTGTGGATGCTAAATTTGGTAGTGTGGGGGGTGGGTGGTGTTCTCTTGCCCCCTCTGGGCCGCATGGTGTGGGATTATGGAAGAATATAAGGAAGGGTTGGAGCTTGTTCTGTAGACACACCAGATTTGAGCTGCGAGATGGGTCTAAGATCAGATTTTGGGATGATACGTGGTGTGGAGAGTTACCCCTTAAAGTAGCTTTTCCGACCTTATTTGTCATAGCTCGTGAGAAGAATGCTTTCGTGGCTGAACATCTGGACTATTCTAGTGGCTCCCTTCAATGGGAAGTCAGTTTCATTCGAGCAGCTTATGATTGGGAGTTGGATACTATGGCCTCCTTTTTCACCCTGTTATATTCCATTCGAGGGAGAAGGGTTGGGGAAGATAAGCTTTGGTGGATCCCCTCTCGCAAGGGAAAGTTTGATGTTAGATCCTTTTACAGGACCCTTGTGTGTAATAATGTTCCTCCTTTTCCTTGGAAGAGCATTTGGAAAACCAAGGCCCCTTTGAAAATGGCCTTTTTTGCTTGGTCGGCAGCTCTAGGAAAGATCCTTACTTTGGACAATCTTAGAAGAAGACATGTCATTGTGATTAACAGATGTTGTATGTGCAAAAGACATGGAGAATCTGTGGATCATCTTCTTCTTCATTGTGAGGCTGCCTGTGTCCTATGAAACACCATCTTCAGCCGCTTTGGATTATCTTGGGTTATGCCTCTTCGAGTGATTGATTTGTTTGCCTGTTGGTGGACTGGAGGTTGCTCTCGGAGTGCAGTTGTGTGGAAGATGGTGCCCTCTTGTCTCATGTGGTGCTTGTGGAGAGAGCGAAATGATCGCACCTTCGAAGACAAAGAGAGATCGATTGAGGAGCTCAAGTCCTTCTTTTTTCATTCTCTGTATTCTTGGACTTTTACATATTTAGCTCCTGTTGTGTTAAGCTTTAATGATTTTCTTGTACATTTCTCTTCCCTTTCTTAGGGGGTCCTTTGTATACTTCCTGTGTACCAGGGCTGCGCCTTTTTTGCGCTTTTAATATATTTTCTCTTACTCATCAAAAAAAAATATTACATGTTGAGATATCACTCAACTCAAAAGCTTAACTTCAAGGTGTTACCTTCGTCATCACATTTCTATTAAGGTTTTTTTAACTCTTTTTTTTCCATCTTGATTAGTTTGTGAAGATTTTCTCATAGCCCTTTTCTTTTCTTTGTTCCATGTGAGTTGCCTTAACTAGGTTTTTCAAGGAGGCTTCTCTTATTAGGACTTTTCCATTAGCTACCAGTTTAAAGAGAAGAATTTGGGACAGTTCTACTTAAATTAGAAATTACCAAAAAAAAGGGTGGGAATTCCTTTATAAATTAGGGTGTCTTGGCTTCAAAACCTGACATTCCTATACAATAGTTTCGTAGCCTTATTCACTGTGTCATTTTTATTGTTTCACATGAAGAACATTCATAGCACTTCTTATTAGGGGTGTTTAGTTTACCTTATTTAAGCTAGGGTTTTTTCTTCATTTTCTTTTCACCAACTAGTCATTGGTTATAAGATTGACAACTGAAAAAAATTAAATCTTGTTTTTTTTTTACTAATATGTAATTTTTTTGTTGTCCTTTTTGCATGCCTTTCAGTTGTATACGAACAAAATCAAAAATTTATTTCATATTATATTTGCAATATGTTTTGTATAAAAGAACCTGCATGGGTCAGGTTGTTCACTTTAGGAGAGGGATTTTTCACCGACCCTAGTTCGTCAGTTTTAAAAGATCCGAACCCGATGCCAAACCTGAGCACCCATAAAACTGGTGGGTTGGTTTCACTGTGGTCAGTTCGAAATTAGTCTGGTTGGTTGGATTAAGAGTGGGGACAGCGGAAGGCAACAGTATGTTGGTGGAGGAGACTGGAAGAACGATAGGTGAGGCAGATAGAGAGGGAGAGGATTGAATGAGGAGAGAGAGAGAGACAGAGAGGAACAAAAGGAAGAAAATAGCATATAAGAGCAACAATAACACCTGAAATGAACATTATAAACAAAAATGCTCTACCAAATGAGAGTTACTTCACCTGCCCATGATCGACAAACAACCTGTGAAAACCGCTGCAACCACTGACCCCATAGCCAAAAGTCACCCAATGCCTTTCATCAGTCCATCGCAAACATAACGTCTTACCATGCAGCGAAATAAACCGGCTCCACCACTCCAAACAAGTGCTTGAAACACAGCAGAACTGTAAAAACAAACTGCCCACCAAGTCTCTCCCTTCCTCCAAATAATAATTGAAATCAGTAAGGACCCCAAGAGAAACCGATTGTACTGGAAATGCACATGGTCCAGAATCACTAGCATTGGGGACGAAATGACCAATACCCAAATCAAATTTCACCTCCTCTTGTCCAAATCCTTAGTCAATCCATAAAGCCATATAACAAACACAAATTGGACAAAATCAGAGAGTTGAAGCTATAGTTGATGATCGTTAGTAGGTGAACAAGTTGGAGGTTGATGAGGTCTGGGAAAAAGGAGAGGAGGCGCTTGAAGTAGGCAAAGGAAGGAGGGTGTTCAAGGATCCAGGGGGCTGGTCATCTTAAGTGGTGCAGCATTGGCAATGGGGATGGTGGATGTTGACGAATCTGAAGGTGAGATGAGAGAGGGACAAATTGAATTGGTGGAAGTAAAGTTGGGGAAATTTTGAATTGGGACAGCATTTAGTTTGTGCAGGTTCATG
>FXXK01001464.1:40496-57757 GCA_900184695.1 Betula pendula | reverse complement strand
TGAACGGACCTGCTTATTTGTGTAAATTCGAAATCGAACTGACTCTCTGCCATCATAGAAACTAAGGGGGGCACGGGTTGGGAGGGTGGGGTCCTTTTTTGCACAGCTCTAACTGTATAAATATGTTGAGCCCGTTAAAAAAAATTATTTTATTTTATCACTCAAATTTCTCGCATGCAACTCGTGTGATCAAAAGGCCTGTGAAAAAAAAAGATTTTGAAATAATTTTTGTTGTTTTCTTTGTTCTAGTTTAGTCCCATAACAATGATATGCTTTTGCATTCATATTCACGTTAAAGCAATCAATAAGGGTGCGTTTGGGATTGCGATTTCGTAGACAATAAGTATGATTTTAAACCAAATCGCAAAAATTGAATTGTTTAGGAACTGCGTTTTTAAAAAATTGCGATTTGAAAATGCAAATTTTCTGCGTTTTTAAATCGCAGGTAAGGGGTGTTTTTTTGAAAACGCAGAATTTTAAAGGCTAAACTGCAATTTTACCAAACGCTTAACTGTGTTTTCAAAAATCACGTTTTCAAATTGCACTTTTTAAAATTGCTATTTTTAAAATCGCACTTTTTGAAATCGCAATCCCAAACAGGCCCTAAGTATGAGTTATTACACTTTTCTCTATTATCCTTAGAAAGCTTATTGATCTTGCCATAGTACATATTCATCTTGTATCACATATTATATGCATCCTGGTATATTTATTAAATTTATTGTATGCTATTGAACAATAAGGTAAATAGAAGGAAATAAAAATACTTTATAATATTAGAACTTTACTGGTTTCACTTTTCAACTTTTAAGTAATATCTTAATAAAAAATTTACTCGTGACATCCAATGTCTCCATTTGTTATACCATTGGTATGGTCTTAGCTTTGGTTGGATCCTTTGTTCTAACATTGACTAATTTATCTAATTTGAGTTTTTTTTTTTGCAGTTTAGGTTGGCTTTTGTGGCCCCTGATTCAACAGTGTTTGGTGCTGGAGAGTTAGTTGACGATCCAAAAGAAATTGCTCTCAATTATATTCGTGGCTGGTTTTTTGTCGACTTATTTGTTTTACTACCGCTTCCTCAAGTAAGGGCTCTCTCACTCTTTGTCTTCCCCTTATCAACTTGTATTCATCGCCATCTACATATATGTCACATCCATATGCTTAATGTGTTAACATCTTATTGAATATTCAAATTTTAAGCTTAATGTCGAATTTGTTGTGGATATGTGTTCGTTGTTTTTTTGTCATATTAAATTAAATTAAATTTGTTTTTCTTTGAAAAATATGCTTTTTTTTTTTTGTTTATATTAATTATGTGGATTTTGCTTATTTAATATTGTTGATATTTGTTTAGACTCTTATTGCTAGATATAGTTTGAAGAACTTATCTTTTGGGAAGTGACTTTTGGAGGGAAAGGTGTTCTGGATCTTTAAGGGATTGAAAGATGAGTCACATTGAGAGAAGCTAGATGGAATTGCTTTACAGTGTAGCTTGTGGGAAGAGATAGACAAAATTGAGGAGAGAATCAGGCTAAACAACATTAATGTGGTTTTTTAAGTACCTAGATATTGTTCTGGAACATCCAATATATATATGTTGAGAGTGCACTTGTGAGATTTGTATCCCACATTGAAAAGATGTAAGAAGTGTGAGTGATTAATATAGTATAGTTGGGCCCAAACCCATAGGTTTATGCTTTTGGGTTGTGTGGTGTCTAAACATGCTATATTGGGCTCATTAAAAAAAGGCCCCCCAAGGTTTCAATCTCCCCAACAATGTATATATCCAAGCATTATATTCTCTCACTACATTAGTGAAGCACTCTCACTAACCCAAGGGGACCACTCTATTGTCTCAAAGTTGAATTGAGCTCATCCCTTCTTCATAGCAAGTTACAACCTCCTTTGTAATGCCAATCCCTGATAGGCTCCCTAAGCCCTGCACAAGACCCTAGAAGCCACAAATTGCGTCATGGCTCTAATCTAGGGTGTGTAGTGGGACATTGACCCCTCAAGTGTCATATTATTTAGGTCTCTTAAAGTGGCGTTTTAATCTACTGTGTATAGTGAAATGTGCCTTCAATGTTATAATGTGTTAAGCCATGATTGACGAAAAGATATTTAGAAATTTGGTATGTGATCAGCATGGGGTTTAGGACGAGGGGGAGTTTGGGGTTCAGCACGTAGAAGAAGCCGAGATTGTGCAATGTGTGATGGAGATTGACCCTTTATTCGGGATTTATTGTGGAGGTGATGGGAAACAGTTACTAGTTCTACTGACATGCATTGATAAGGAACATTGTTAAGAGGTCTCAACTATTCTTTCCAAAAGTGGCACAAAAGGCAGAAGGGAACTCAAAAACTTGGAATGTTCCATTAATTTTGAAGGCTTTGTTTTAAAATCAAAGGGTTGGAGGGAGCGGAAAAATTTAGAATGCTCCCTTAACTTTGATGTTGGGAGCATTGGGTTTAGCTGGGTTAAAAATAGGACATGTTTGCGGGTTTAAGGGGTTTTTGTTGTTGTGGGGGCTTGGGGTTTTTTTCTTTTTTCATGCTTTTCTTCTCTATTTAGGTATTCCTCTTGTATACTTCCAGTGTACTTAGGGGCGCCTCACGCTTTTTATAAAATTTCTCCTTACTTATTAAAAAAAAAATTTGAAGGCTCTAGCCGTGGCAAAGGGAAAAGGGCTATGTTAGTTTTCTGAGGTTTCGGGTTCTATTGTTGGTGGTGTTTTCTTGTAGTTGTGGTGGGTCTCAAGAGTGAGGGTGGGGGTTTTGCTATGGGTGTTGTTTTGAGTTTTTGTGGGTCTTTGTTTCCTTTTTGTTTTTTCTTTCTAGGTGTTCCTTTTGTATATTTCCTGTGTACTTACGAGTGCTTTACACTTTTTTTTTTTTCAATAAAAATTTGACATTACTTATATCTAAAAAAAAAAACTATCCCTAAGGGCACGTGGAGGAAAGGCCACCTTCACCAACAAAATTTTCCTGAACAGAAGGCCAACTTCAAGGTCTATGAACTGGCCAACTTTCCTGACCATGTTAGCTATCAAAATCTACAATTTTTTTTTTTGTTGTTGTTGTGGGGAAAGGGTGAAAGTGATCAACCCTGGTCTCTATTTGATTGTATGTGTGCGTGTGTGTGTGTGCACACCACATGTTGGGTGGGTGAGCATTTTTACTTGTGTCTTAAAAGGAAATAACTCATATGCTTCTTTTTTTTTTTTTGAGGGAATCATAATTGCTTGTTAAGATGCTATTTGAAGCAAAAGGTGCATGTATGATATATCCTCAAATTGCATAAAATCTTTTTATAAATGGTTACCTGGATCGATCAATCTGTTTCTCTATGAAGTAATGTGACAGTACATGCTTCTCTTTTTTCTGTTCTTTTCATAATTATTTCTTTTTCTTTTGCTGTTGTCGCAGATCATAATATTGAAATGTGCGCTTTAATCCACCCTTTATAGTGGAAATGTGACTTCAATATCATAATGTGTTAAGCCATGATTGACCAAAGATATTTAGAAATTTGGTATGTAAGTGATGAACTATCCCCAAGGCACATGGAGGAAAAGGCCACTTCACCAACAAAATTGTACTGAACAGACGGCCAACTTCAAGGTCTATAGAACCAGCCAACTTTCCTGACCATGTTAGTTATTAAATTCTACAATTTTTTTTTTTTTTTTTTTTTGTTTGTTTGTGGTGAAAGGTGAAAGTGATCAACCCTGGTCTCTATTTGATTGTAGTGGGTTTGTGTGTGTGCACACCCAGATGTTGGGTGGGTGAGCATTTATACTTGCGTCTTAAAAAGGAAATACCTCATAATTGCTTGTTAAGATGTCTATTTGATGCAAAAGATGCATGTTATTACATCCTCAAATTGCATAAATCTTTTATAAAATGGTTACCTGGATCAAAATTTTCCTGAACAGAAGGCCAACTTCAAGGTCTATAGAACTGGCCAACTTTCCGACCATTTAGCTATCAAAACTACAATTTTTTTTTTTGTTGTTGTTGGGAAAGGGTGAAAGTGATCAACCCTGGCTCTATTTGATTGTATGTGCGTGTGTGTGTGTGCACACCCACATGTGGGGTGAGCATTTTTACTTGTGTCTTAAAAAGGAAAAACTCATAGTTGCTTCTTTTTTTTTTTTGAGGAATCATAATTGCTTGTAAGATCTATTTGAAGCAAAAGGGTCATGTATATATATTCCTCAAATTGCATAAACTTTTATAAAAGGTTACCTGGATCGATCAATCTGTTCTCTATGAAGTAATGTGACAGTACATGCTTCCTTTTTCTGTTCTTTCATAATTAGTTTCTTTTTCTTTGCTGTGTGCGCAGATCATAATATTAGAAATGTCGCTTTAATCCACCCTTTATAGTGAAATGTGACTTCAATATCATAATGTGAAGCCATGATTGACCAAAAGATATTTAGAAATTTGGTATGTAAAGTGATGAACTATCCCCAAGGCACTGGAGGAAAAGGCCACTTCACCAACAAAATTGTACTGAACAGACGGCCAACTTCAAGGTCTATAGAACCCAGCCAACTTTCCTGACCATTTAGTTATTAAAATCTACAATTTTTTTTTTTTTTTTTTTTTGTGTTTTGGTGAAAGTTGAAAGTGATCAACCCTGGTCTCTATTTGATTGTAGGGTGGTTTGTGTGTGTGCACACCCAGATTTGGGTGGGTGAGCATTTATACTTGCGCTTAAAAGGAAATACCTCATAATGCTGTTAAGAGTCTATTTGATGCAAAAGATGCATGTAATTACATCCTCAATTGCATAAATCTTTTATAAAATGGTTACCTGGATCCATCAATCGGTTTCTCTATGAAGTAATGCGACAGTACATGCCTCTTCGATGATAAGCAATATCACTATTTTCGTTCTTGTCATAATATTTCTTTTCTTTTGCTGTTGTCGCAGATCATATATTTTTTGTCTACCAACATCTTTGGAATCAGGAGCAAATTAGCGAAAAATCTTTTACGAGCGCCGTTCTTGTTCAGTACATTCCTAGGTTTTATAGGTTTTTAACCTACTTACCGTCAGTCTCCAATTGGCTTTGTGTTCGAGTCAGCATGGACAAATTTCATTATAAATCTTCTCACTTTCATGTGTCTGGCCATGTTGTTGGGTCATGCTGGTACCTCTTTGGGTTACAGGTGGGTGAAGTTGCTATATCTTCTAAGGATGCTTGTTGAACTTTCTTTCTTCTAGATAATTTGGAAACTACATTTATCCCCTCTAACTACCATTGTGTGTTGCAATGTCCATAAGATAAAAAATTCAGAAAAAGTAAGTCATTTTTTATCCGATGGAGGGTATTTTGTCATAGTTGGCCAGACAATTTTCTTGTTTCGGAAGGATTCTTGAACTTTACAGTTACACTTTCCTTGTACATTCATTTATGTTTAAGCTGGAAAAACATTGATGGTGAAGTATGCAATTGTTTTTCCTTGTTTCTACTTGGCCAATCATTCTGTTTACTACCGCGTGAAGGTTATTTGCTTATTGATTACAAAGTTTACTTTTACCCCCTCTTTCTTGACACCCAGAGGGTTAATCAATGTCTTCGAGACGCCTGCCATTACACTGGAACTCAGTTTTGCCAGGAATTCATAGACTGTGGCATGGAAATGATTTTGCAGTTTTAAATCCGATCCAAATGGGGATAGCTGGAAAAACAATGAGAATGCTAGTGCTTGTTTTACTGCAGATGGTTATGGAATCTATGCTCAAGCAGTCAATCTTACTACAGAACAAAGCATCATAACCAGATAATACATATCATTATTTTGGGGATTCCAGTATTTCTTTATCTATCTCTTCATTTTTGCTCTGTGTACATCTGAAATATGTTGTACTTACTCATACAAGCTGAAATTGGTTTTGTATAGTGTTAAATATTAAAGACTTGTGCGGTAGAGAAAGAAGATAAATGCAATTTTATGATGCTGCTTGTATAGATATCTGGACATTGCTCCTCAATGTTCAACTCATCTGTGAGAATATTGCTGGAACTTTTTTGCATAATTTTTTTTTTTGTAGCAAAAGAAGCAAAAACCAGCAAGATCATTCTGAAAATGTAATTTCATTGTAAAACTCTCATCACATTATCTTCCATTACCAGGGATCACTATTTCAATCTTTTTCTTATTTTGTATTGTTTGCCCATTTTAATATCTTCTCGTTATTTTCACCCTGATCTATGTCCTCCGTCTTTTCTTAAAAATCTGATTCAAAATCCGAAGTTCTTATGATGTTCCAGTTTGATTTGTGGTTTAGCCATTGCCTTTTTTCAAACATCTGCGGTTGTTCTCTTTGATTTTACTTCCTTCTTGGGCAATCCTACCATTGAGTGGGAGTGTTTATATATTTGTGAACTTGGTTACATTGTTGGCCAACTTCCTCCTGATCTCTTATTTGGCATTGACCCAAAGCTCAATGGAACATGTTGTAGCTGTCGTTTTGTGTATTAAGATTCGTACTTGTATCTATATTGTATGTTGTGTCGTGACAATAGAAAAATTTGTATGACTGACTCTTCTTCAAGATAATGCAGAGTGGCCTGCACTATGTGTAGCAATGGCTGGAAATAAAGATAACAATTTGTTTAAAATGATCTATATGTCCTAGACACTAATTTTTTTTTCAAAGCCTAGTGCAATTCCAAAATTTTATTGGAACATTTAGGACTTTTTTTTTATCCTTGTCAAATTTGTTAGAAAATGTCCTTAAATCATAATTCACTTAACTATAGTGTTCTATAGTTTTTATGTAGATGGTTAGCGGAATGCGATGGCAAAAGTTTATTGAATTCTTTTAATTTTATTTAGGTTTTAATTTTGTTAGGTTTAATTGGGTCTTTTATATTTTATTTACCTTTTATGAGTATTTTATTATTGTAATTCAATAAAAGGACATTGCCGTTGTCATAGGTTATGTTAGGTAACTGAATAAAATTTTGTTAGGCAAGTTATTAAATGGGTGTTGCCCTAGGGTTAGGGTTTAGTCTTTAGTCTATTTAAGCGTATTTTTCTATTGTATTTGGGAGTTTTGGATGAATAATATTTTGAGACATAGATTTGTCTTCTTCTCCCCCCTAATTTTCTCTCTGTCTCACCTCTCCTGAGCTTTCTTCTCCCTCTCTCTTTGGCTGCTTTTCTTCTCTCTCGGCTTCTCCCTCTCTTTCTTAAAGCTTTATTCTCAAAGTGCTATTTGTCCAGCATCACCATTGTTAGTGAAATTTTTACACAGTTACTGAACGTATATGCACTCAAGTATGAAATTGCGGAAAATTTTTGGCATATCTAACAATTTTAACCCCCCTTAAAACCATTTAAAATTCAAAATTTTAGTTATTGAGGAGGTAATATTATTAATTTTAGTGCACTATTTGACTTTTTTTTTTCTTTAGCACTCACGCTTATTATTGTCATTGGAATATTTGGGTTTAAGAAGGTTCCTTTAACTTCCAGCTTAACTATTTCCTTTTCAATTCTCATGCTTCTTTTCAATGACTGCATTATAATTTAATGTCAAAAATATTTTTGCAAAAAGGTCTTAGAAAAGAATAGCAAAAAGTATAAATAATAATAATGAAAAAAAAAAAGGAATTTAAGAAAGGTTATAAAGGAATTTATTAACATTAAACAACAAAAAAAGTTATAAAATGCTACTTTTCACAAATTTAGCCACCCCAAAACCATTTTATAATTAAATTTTGGTTCTTTTTTAACTTATTACTTTTATTAACCATTGTTAGTTAAAATTTTGCACAGTTATTGAACATATATGCTCCCAAGTATGAAACTTGTAGAATGTTTTGGCCTATTTAACAATTTTAGCCACACTAAAACCATTTAAAATGTCAAATTTTGGTTATTGGGAAGGTAATAGTATTATTTTCAATGCATTATTTAACAATTTTTCTTTAGTGCCGATGCTTATTATTATCATTGGAATATTTGGGGTTAAGAAAGTTCATTAAGCTTCTATCTTATGCTTGTCCCAGATTTAGCCACCCTAAAACCATTTTATATATTAAATTTTGGTTCTATATAACATTATATAGAAGGCCCAATTCAATTTTAAATATGCCACTTGTCGCAATTTTAGACCAACTCTCTTAAGGATTCAGCTATTATATATATATGATGATGATGATGACATAACAACCAGGCATGTTCCCGTTAGTAAAATGATTGGAAGTGTGTTCATAAGTGATTCAATCAATTTTGTTATGAAAGGTCCTCTGATTAATGATATCGCCTGAGATTGCTTCTCTATGTGATTCTATGAAGCAAATTAGTACGCTGGCTGGAAATCAAGTTCCAAGCTATTTTGTTTGGGAAGTCCTTTTTACCATGGCCATCATTGGACTGGGTCTCTTGCTCTTCGCTCTCCTCATTGGAAATATGCAAAACTTTCTTCAGGCTCTTGGTAGGAGGTACAATTTTTCACTATGGTGGTGGTTTCTTTTTCATAAATTTTTGTTCATGAAAATCTACTTGAGAAGGATATAGTATATATAGTGCATGTTCAATGTTGGTTGATATAAGTAATATTTTTTGTTTAAACTCTCTTTTGATTATATTTCTACCAAGAAATGAGTTGATGGACTAGGTTAAAGAATCAAGTGTATGGTAAGCTATGTTAGGGTGCTAGCAATTGACGCTTAGGCTGTTGTGAATCACCCTTGGTTTTATTAAGCGATATGTACCCTCCATTAAAGTGAAAAGGAAACTTGCCAATGCTGGTTGTAAGAGGTAATAGTTTTTGTGTGTGTGTTTTGGAGGGGGGACAGACAGGAAAGTTGAGAAGATTTAACTAAGTTGGTCTACACTTTTTGTTTGGTACATCAATGGACTATCGCCCACCCATGAGGAAAACGTTTAATAAATATGGAAGCTTCTCTGCCATTTGGATAAGAGAATTTGTGAAGGATAAGAGGTTTTAAAATTCCAAAAACCACATGATTATATAGCACAAGGGAATGTGTGTCTCTTCAATGGCATGGGTTGTGGACAACATGATGTCTTGTATTGGATTTATTCAGTGGAATGTGTCTTTTGTCAGATCAGTACAAGATTGGGAGGTAGAGTGATTGCATTTTTTGGTGTGTTATATACTCTCAGATGTAGACAAGGTATTGAGGATTGTATTCGGTGGATTCCTTCAAAGAGGAATAAAATACGAGGTGAGGTCCTTTTTTTCATGAGTTATCTACTTCGAGGGGTTCTTCTTTTCCTTGGAGGAGTGTTTGGAAAGTTAAAGTCCCTTTGAGAGAGGTTTTTTGGTGTAGACAGAGGCTCATGGGAAGATTTTTTGACATTGGATAATCTGAGAAAGAGAAGAGTCATAGAAGTGGAATGGTGTTGCATGTGTAGGAGGAGCGGGAAATCTATTAATCATCTTTTACTACATTATGAAGTGGCAAGAGAATTATGGAGTGCGATCTTTACCCTATTCAAAGTCCATTGGATTATGCCTGCAAGGGTGGTACAGGTGTTAGATTGTTGGCGAATTCAGAGGGGTAGACGCTTAGTTCTAGATGTGTGGATGGTAGCCCCGTTGTGCCTAATGTGGAGTATTGGAGAGAGTGGAACTAATGTTTGTTGAACAGACGTGAAAAGCAGGGAAGAGATCAAGAACACCCTGGTCAAATCTGTTTTTAGTTGGACTATGGCATATAATATCTCTCAATTTCTAACTTAAAGAATTTGTGAATTTTTGTTCTTCTTTTAGCATGTAAGGGAGACTTTCTTTGTTACATCATGGTACTAGGGTTGCACTCATCAATGAAATGAATATTTATCTAAAAAAAAAAATCAAATGGGTATAAAAAAAGGTCCTAACCCTAATCAATCAATTTTAAAACAACTAGTTACTGTTCGTTTCTTTCAATTATTCCTAAATTGAAAATTATCTCTCTTTTTGGGAAGGCTCTTGATTAAGGATTTTTTACAGTTATCATCTCTGTATTCTTGCGCCTGTAGTCATCTTTGTTGTTGTTTTCAATCCAGCAACCCATTATCCTTATGATGTTTAGCTATTCAACTACCAACATCAAACATCCACATGTGGCTCAGTTGTGCTGTAGCTCAGCAGAACTTGAGTATTCCAATTTTCCTTCCTTTATTTTTTTGAAGTGTTCTATTCTTTCTTCCCTTTTTCCTCAAATGTTCTAGTTCATAACTTTGGACTTGATTATCAGTAAGAGGTGGCTAGTTTAATAGGGGTAAAAAAAAAAAACTCGTCCCACCAATTTTCAGTAACTTTGTAATTATAACCAATGCTAAAGTTTAATTGGTACTAGTTTACCGTTGGAACAATACCCAAAGATCATGACTTTGTGTGGAATCAAATGTCCAATTATGTTTATGACCCTTTTTCTTTTGCTTTTAGGTCTAGGTGGACAGAACTCCTGGATCTTGTGGTTGACACTAATCTTACTGTATAAAAGACCCCCATAGGCTGTAAGCTTGTGCATTGCCGATTAATTCTTCATTTCCCTTCTTTTGTCTTACGTAACTTTTTCCTTAAATCCATTGACTAAACGTTGTCAGAAACTATTATTTTCATATTTCTCTAGCATCCTGATTGTTGGACTATCCATCCCATTCACATCAAGTTTAAAATATTGCAAGTAATTGAAGCACACAATGTGCCACTCAGTGGCTCAAACAAGAGGTACATTCTTCTGTCTGTCTTCAGTTCCAAAGTCGAAGTTACATGTAAAAATAATAGCCATCATTCTGTAAATATAGATCCAAACTTGTGTATTCAGTTATAGACATCTATTTTTGTGATTTGATTCATGCTTGTCAATAAATCCAACAAAAAGAACAAAGAAAATTTTATTTTTACTGTTGTTTATAATTGTACCACCAAAGTTTTGGGCTTTTTTGACCAGTTGCCTTTTTCTTTTTCTTTTTTCTTCTTTTGCTGTTTATCCCCTAGGAGGTTAGAAATGTCTCTGAGACGTCGTGACGTTGAGCAGTGGATGAGCCATCGACGCTTGTCAGAAAAACTAAGAAGGTATGCCATTCTCATCATTTTGTTACATTCTTGTGGGCATGTTATATAGTTTTCTCCTTATCAAGTGAATATTTCCGAGCCTATGACTTGGACTAATTCTTTTGCTGGACAAATCCCTAGAGTATTGATATACCATATCTTTAATTTACCTTCCAAAAGTTTTCATGGTGGGCCATGAACATAGATTAACATAACTACAATTACATGAAAAAAGAAAAAAGAAAAAAGTACAAATAAAGGTTACCTCTTTGTAAACAACAATCTCTCTAACAATTTACAATTCCAATTTTTGTTGCATAAATTCCTAAAATGCCCTTATGCTGTAATATTATATCACAAAATCACACATTTTAAGAAAAGACCGAAAGTAATTTAGGTTTAAGATGGCCGAGGATGACATCACCATGACCACTATTTTTCACCCACTTCATCCTACTCCTTCATACTTTCTCATTCTTCTCTCCTTTCCTCATGTTCTCTCCTCTTTATCCATGCTCTCTCTACTTTGTCTGAAGACAGCCTGTGATACATGCTAGGCACATGCCAAGAGGCTAGTACATATCATAAATAGATCAAATATACCCCTCTTTCTCCTAAAACTGAGGCCATATTTGTTTGTAATGATAAAAAGTATAAAATTAAAGGGATCGTTTCTTCCCCTGTTCTCTGTCTCTTTCTCCTCTTCTCTGTTGTGAAATGATGAACCTATAGAAAAATGAAAGACAGAAACACTGAATTAATGCAGAATTCAACTCTACTTATGATGGGAGTAACCTCAGTGCAAAGATAGCAATTTTTCTCCTATGCCTATACACTTAAGTGACTTTCTTTTTTATTTGTTCAGCCTTACAGCAGTCACACCCCACAACAGACTCCTAACTGTGAACACTTTGCACTAGCATAGCGCTCGTGCGCGCGCACACACACATGTTAAACTCACTCTATGCATTACATGCAAGACACAAACACCACTCTTCAAACATACAAACACCCATGTTGAGAACTACATGCAAGACACAAACACCACTCTTCACACATCACTCATGACTATACTAACTACCCCAATGTACTGCTCTTCTTTTCTCCCATGCTCCAAAAAACAGGGCGCACACACCACACACATAGAGCCCACGTTGCAGCCTGTGTCCAATTCGGGCCTATCAATCATCCCCTCCCCCCAAAAAACTAATAATAATCAAGATGAACCTTGTCTAAGATTCAGATTTGGGAATGATTGAAGAGCTGATCCACCTCTTCCCATGTTGCATATTTCAAAGGCAAGTATTTCCACCGAACCACAGTTTTCTAAGGCTGTCTCACTTTCCTTAGAGTGGACATTCAAAATAAGGAGCAGCTGCAGAGTTTGACACTTATGGCAGAGAATGAAATGTCCATAGCAATCGAAACAAAAGTTCTTTTTTTCCCATTTGCATTGCATCTCTTCCTATGGATATATGTATTTTTTTTTTAAAGAAGGGAGTGCATGACAATTTGATGGAAGTTTGATGCCATAGTTGGGATAGCAGGCCATAAACCATAATTCATGGTTTCTTGCAAGGTTTTTGGCGTAAATATATGAAATTATACGGTGATATCATTTTTAAGCCCACCCAAGAAAGTAGAGATCAACGCCTTATGTGACTTGCCAACCACTTGTTTAACCAATTCTCAAATTCTTACTGGTACTCGCTGAGAGTCCCATGTTGACGGATCCGAGATAGTGCCACGTCAAATTCGATAATACTTAGCTGTGCCGAACTTGGCCACCAATTCTTTCTCAAAAGCTGTCCAATTCAAGATAGACCCCTCCTCGGGGTGCCTGTTGCAATTATTTAATCCATTGATTAGCTTCTCCCTTTAAGTGAAAGAAGGCCAAGGAAATTCACTGTTTGGATGGAGTTCCCTGGTGTTTGAAGAATTGGGCTGCCCAATTGAGCCACTCTGTCCGATTAGAGCACCAGGGTAACTTGGGAAATCCATTTTTACATATCGGGGTGGTGTGGAATGGTTTGTTTCTCCCTCATTTTCAGTAGTAGTGAGTGTAGAAGACCATTTCTCCATTGAATTGAATGGGTGGTCGCTTAAGATGATTGCGAGAACTTGTGAGAATTTCCAACATCTCTTTCTTGGTGTCATCCACCTTTTGCAATGTCCCGGTGGTAGCTTGGGCTCCTGCCCTTACTACCACTTCCAGGCTGTGCATCTCTTCATATATCTTGTGCATGTTAGCTTCTCAATCCTCTCCTTGTAAGTCATCATTGGCTCTGATGCCAATTGATGAACCTACAGAAAAATGAAAGACAAAAACATGAAACTAACACTGAATTCAGCTCCACTTAGGCTGGGAGCAAACCAATACCGTACACCTGTCTGACTCTCTTTTTTATTTACACAGACCTACACCAGTTACACCCCATGGCAAAAACATCTAACCATGAATATGTCCCACTAGCACAGCACACAGACGTGTTAAACTCTCTCTACCCATTACATGCAAGATACAACACCTTACACATACGCAGCCAATGTTGAGCACTACATACAAGAAACAAACGCACTCTTCATACATCACACACAGCTAGGCTAGCTACCCCAGCATAGTGCGCTGTTTTTCTCCCAAAAACAGATCACACACACAGCCAACATTTCTGCCCGTCCAGCTGGGGCTCTATCACAATATAGCACCATAAAGCAAAAAATAGCAATAAACATGGTAAGATGAGCATCACAAGCTTAACAGGAACACAAGAAAATTGATGTTTTTTTTAAACAACACCTGATTTATTGATACTTTGCTAAACCAGCTAGACATGTACATAAGTAGNAGTGGCCATCATTTGCAACAAGCTAAACTCCTCTCTTACCCCTTTCTTTTGAGATCTTCTTATGTTTGGAATCCAGGATAATAGAAGAAAAGTATTCAATCACCAATTATCCCAAAAGATTAAGTTAATAGGAAATAGTAAATTTAATCATTTAATTAATATTTTAATACTCTCTCTTATGTGTAACAAGTGAGGCCCAAGCCCAACATATGGAATATTTAATTAAAATGGGAGGTAAATTACGGAGTCAGATTCGAACTTAAGACCTCTGCTTTGATACCAAGATGAAAGATAAGAAGGAAGAATTCTTATTATTTGTGATAATACAATGATCCATCTACACTCGTTTATATAGAGAAGCAAAACACACTAATATGACATTACAATAAATGAGAAAATGTATGGAAAGGAAATCAAATCCAAAAATCAAATCCTAGAATAAAATCAAATCATATCAGTTGCATATCTTCAACAAAACGTGTTCTTTTTTTGTTTTCTATTGTCAATTTCCCAAATCAGTAAACCAAAAATGACTGTGCTACCAAATTTAAGATCCAGATACAATGCATTAGAAGTTGTCCTTGCACACCATTTCCCAGCCAAAAGCATACTCAAACTTCCAATTGCCAAAATAGCACATTTTAGTGAAGATTACAAGATAAAACCATAAATCATGTAGGAGAGAGAGTGAGAATCCAAGCTTCGTATTAGTGAAAGGTAGCTTGGCATTTAGAACGTGACTGCTGGTGGCGGGGATCAACCATGGATAAGAAGGGATTTGGTTTTTGGCAGTGGGTGTTAAAAAGATATAATACTGAATTACAGTCAACTTAAAATTGAAAATTATGCTTATTAATGAGTTTTAATGAAAAGGGAGTAATGATCAAAAATATTTTTTCTGCTTCTTTTTTTCTGAGGGTGATGGATAGGTAGGCTAAGATTTCTGAGGGAGATAGATAGATAGGCTCGGACCTCAAAACACATTATTAACCTTATTTTGATAAGGTATTTTCTGAGATTTGGAAAAGGAAATATTGATGTGGAGCTTTTTGTCCTTGCTCCTATGTACACTGAGATTCTTTCTTTCTTTTTCAATTTTCTATTGGTAAATTACACATGCACCTAGTGATTTTGGAACCTATGATCTTACCCTCCACCTTGTTATTACAAAGGGAGGAAGTGCCATTTAAGCTAAGCTCATTGGCTTATTCTTTCTTATATATATATATATAGCTTACAACTGTTAATTTGATCAGGTTTATTCGTGAGGGATTTCTCTTTCTCCAATGAGCCTTTTAGTGCAGGATTTATGACAATCTGACCCATATAATTGGCTTATTATGCAGGCAAGTACGACAAGCTGAACGGTACAATTGGGCTGCCACTAGAGGGGTAAATGAAGAAGTACTTTTGGAGAATTTGCCTGAAGACCTTCAGAGAGATATAAGACGCCATCTCTTCAAATTTGTGAAGAAAGTAAGCATCATATTGTCCAAGCTTCGTAACATGACTAATTTCTTGAATGCATATTGCACAAAACATTGTGTCAGAGTATGATGTGAGAAAATTGGGCTTGAAGACTGAACGATATCCTAATCTTTGCATGGTTGCTTGGTAAAAATAACACCACAGTAAATACAATAACAGATCTTCATTTGAACCACAGCATAAAACTAATGCCTGCAAAGGACTTAAAGGCAACAAAGTTGAAAAGGGCAGCAGGATCTTTTCTTCTGAAGTTTGTTGGTTCAGTTAAAAATGGTATTCTTGGTCTAGAGTTATTTCCTCTAAAGTGTATTAACTTGATCAAAGATGGAAACCTTGGTCCAACCCCTAATGCTGTCGCATCAAGTTCTTTTCAGAGGGGGAGAATTTATGTGGCAACCAGCCGTAGAAGGAAACCAAGAAGCTATGGCTGTCAGTACAGGTGTCTCTAGCGGACTATTGTAAAACTTTTCATGTTGAAAAGTCAAACTTAGGATAAGAGGGTGCTTCAGGATTTATGTTAGCGTGGCTATTAGCCAAGTATTTGATTTTTGTGGTGATGGTTTCCTAAATTTACAAAAAACAGTAGCTAGTTACTTCGGGTGAAAGTACTTCGGTGTCAAGGAGCTTAACGGTGAAGAAAGCTAGTTGCTTCTGGGTGGCAGCTGCTATTCTTTAGTGTCCTAGCAGCTAGTGAGCTGTACTAATTGCGTTTCATAGAACTGTGAGTACTAATCTATAATCTGTTTTGATAGTGAAGGGACAAATTAAAATTGAGTTTGTTTTGAATCCCCCCCCCCCCCCCTTCCTCTCTCTCTCTCTAACTTTCCTTTCTTGCTGATCTTCTCAGCTGTTCTTTTCTTTCCCTAGATGAATTCTCAGCAGCTCTTTGTTCCTATTTTTTTCGTGCTGAAATTCTCATCAATCTCATCTCATAATCTCTCCTAGGATTCTACTACTCTTCTCTNGGGTGAAAGTACTTCGGTGTCAAGGAGCTTAACGGTGAAGAAAGCTAATTGCTTCTGGGTGGCAGCTGCTATTCTTTAGTATCCTAGCAGCTAGTGAGCTGTACTAATTGCGTTTCATAGAACTGTGAATACTACCTTAGGAAGTAATCTATAATCTGTTTTGGTAGTGAAGGAACAAATTGAAATTGAGTTTGTTTTGAATCCCCCCCCCCTCCCTCTCTCTCTCTAACTTTCCTTTCTTGCTGATCTTCTCAGCTGTTCTTTTCTTTCCCTAGATGAATTCTCAGCAGCTCTTTGTTCCTTTTTTTTTGTGCTGAAATTCTCATCAATCTCATCTCATAATCTCTCCTAGGATTCTACTACTCTTCTCTAAATCCTATTCCCCTGATTATCATCACCTTTCCAGCAAGACAGCCCCTTAATCCCAAAGTTCCAAGGCTGTCCCACATCAGTTATTGAAATCAACCTCTCCCTCATCATAGGGCCATCACTAAAGTGAAGAAGTGAAGGGGACAGGATCCATCTAAAGAACCCCCAAAATGAACACAATAGTAAGTGAAGGATAGCTTGGACATGTGAAGTTTTTTGAGATTCTGGTGTTTCTCATATACATGTACCGTAATTTTCGATTTCATTTCTGTTTTATTGTTGGGTATTGGAGTTTCATGTTTTGAGGTTCCTTATATTTTCTTGATTTGTGTCGTTGAGAAACCCCATCTCCATAAAAATAAGATGCTTAAGTTGAGCCCTGACAAATTATTGCTTGTTCCAAAAACTTAAACTAATGAAAAATGGTGAATGGATCGTTTACGCAATGTTTGTTAATGTATTTTGGGGAGTGTTGTGTGTTTTTGGTTTAAAAATATATTTTGATGTGGCATAAAGGTGAGAAGTGCTTTTAGAAGTGTATTTTGGTAGAGT
>FXXK01001464.1:0-38128 GCA_900184695.1 Betula pendula | reverse complement strand
CCGCATCGCCACCCCTCCTCCACTTAGGATGGTCACATGGCCACTCTAATTCTTTTTCTTTTTTAGTTTTTTAGTTTTTTTTTTTAATTTTTTTAAATAATAATTTAGCTCCTACTCCTACAAAATACAAAAGTTGAACACATTTTTTTGTCAAGATATTCCTACAACAAGGTAAGAATACAGTTTCAAAGAAGTGTTTTGTTTTTTGATTAATTTATTAATGTATTTGCTTTGAAGGGGAAAGTCAGACTGAATGCAGAATATAAGAATACAGTTCATTAACAAACATAACCTTAACCATTATTCTAATATTTTCCTTCATGTATAGGCTCAAAACTCTTGTATACATGTGGGCACAAACTCCCAATCGATGAGTGGGCAACACCTGGAATTTTAAACGTGTGGAGATGGTGTTCGAACTTAAGACTACCTATTCTGATATCATGTTGGCATCCAACTTAAACGTTCGTAATTTGGCAGGGATCTAATACCAAGAAAAACTATCTCTACACTCAAAAACTTAAGTTGATGGGGAATGGAATTTAATCATTTACTGCTATTGTAACAAGCCAATCAAACTACTAATTTTCAAATCCGTTTTAGCTGAGGCACTTAATGCAGAGAGATATTAAGTGTGCTCCTTATAGTCTTGATGAGGTCATAATCTCCATATCTTTTTCTGTTATTACGATCTCTATGATTTTTGGAGCTCACTGAACTGTATTTATGTTTGAGTTCTAAATAATGACTTTTATGTTGTTTGATTCTCATGCATCCTGGAAATTCCTTGACAGGTCTGTTAGTCTAAAACAATGAACCTTGACGAAGCCCCAAGTTACCTTCAGGAGTTTGATATTTATAGAGTACATTAGGACGTCTTAGAAGAATTGAATGGGGGTCAATATGGAAAATCATTATAAAACGTAATTGATCCTAGTCTTATTGTCATAACGCTGGCTTCCATTTTCTTTAAATTCTGGATAATAGATGATTCCTGAAATTGCTATTTATTATTATGTATGCAAACTCTTTGAAGACATCAAAATGCACATTCAAAGTAGTGAACATTGCTGGTACCACAGTCATTGACTTTGGATCTATTCATAAGCATGTTATGAGATTTTAACAATATACCACAGGTTCGGATTTTTGCTCTGATGGATGAACCTGTCTTAGATGCCATTTGTGAGAGACTCAGACAAAAGATATACATTAAAGGAAGCAGAATTTTGTATCAAGGTGGTCTGATGGACAAGATGGTTTTCATTGTACGTGGAAAAACAGAGAGCATGGGAGAAGATGGGAATGTAGTTACCTTATCTGAAGGGGATGTTTGTGGTGAGGAACTTCTCTCATGGTGTCTTGAGCATTCTTCAGTAAATAAAGGTACGAGTTTAATCAATAACTAGCTGTTTAGAATTTTCAAGGGCCTAGTGGACTTGGCCAGAATTTTGGCTTCTCTGTAAGATGCTTGCATTTGAAGGCAACAGCATATTTTATCAACATGGTTTCCATTGCAGAGGGGAGAAAAAGAAGGATTCCTGGACAGAGATTGCTTAGCAGCAGGACGGTAAGTTGCTTAACAAATGTAGAAGCCTTTTCACTCCAAGCTGCAGACCTTGAAGAAGTCACCAGTCTTTTTACAAGATTCTTGCGGAATGCACGTGTTCAAGGAGCAATAAGGTTATTTCTATGTCAACCTGTATCTGAGTCTCATTAGAACAAGTTAATCGTTCTCATTTATCTTTTCTGCCTTCCCTGCCAAGTAAAATATTTAATGCGAAAAAATCCTTTTCAGATTTTTCTTTTTCCTGCCCATATAAGCTACATAGCTAAAAACATAAGAACCATTTTCTTCATAAATTCTAAATAAAACAAAAGAAACTTGGTGGGGAAGGCAATCTTGAAAATTTGCAAAGCTAACATGGGGTATTAGTAGTTCACATAATAGATCCTACATATTGGAGGAGTAATTTTGATGTGAAAACTTTTTGTATAGACTTCTATTTAAATGAATGAAGGTGGAAGAAGGGGCTAACGTGAATTAACAGCTCCATGTTATTTTCACCATAGATTTCATACATGGTATCTGAGTTGCATTAGGATAACCTTGTATAGAAAACAAATTCTTCTCTCCTTTTTTTTTTTCTCTTTTCTGTTTATTTTCCTTTTTTTTTTTTTTTTTTTTTCCTTTTTGTTGTTCTGCAACAAGTTTTGAAGGTTTACATACCACTCATACTTTGTGTGTGGTATTGCATACTATACCACACACATTCATATATTCACTCTAACAAGCTTTTTACCAAAATTTGAGTAATTTTGGCTTTTTTATGAGGCTTTTGAGAAGCAATCCAGTTGCTTTCCAAAGCAGCTGCAGCTTCTCATATATTAAAAAGTTGCAGCCCTCCTAAAACCGAGCTAAAATAACTCAGACATTGTTCATGGGAAAGGGCATGTTAGTTTCTTGTCAAACACCCCACATAATAACGTTAAATTTGCTTCATTGTAGGTATGAATCACCCTACTGGAGATCCCGTGCCGCAATCCTCATTCAAGTGGCTTGGAGGTACCGAAGGAAACATCTAAATCGTGCAGATACCTCACAATCTAATCATGTGTCAAGAGCTGCATATCGAGGCACTTCTTCAATGGTCCCCTTCCATGTAGAGTATGACCGTCATTTGAAGCTCTAAGATTCAATTTTTTACTAATGGAGCCTTGAATCATGACACACACAATTTTACTAGTAGTGTATCCAAATATTGTATGATGACTATGACAGTTTTTGTTGTGTATCTCCATGTAGATCATGACCCTCACTCATATAGCTCAAAAATTCAATTTTACTAATGGAGCCTTGTAATGCACTGCCTAAACACCATGTGTATGAAGCAATGTGGTCAACTAGGTATGTCCAACCTTCCAAACCCTAAACCATGACTGTTTATAAGAGCCTCCTTAGCATTTAGGCTTTCATGAATATATTGTTTATACCATTTCCTACTATTTGTTTATATTTTCACATTATTGGTTTCATTTTGAGTCTATTGTTGGGGAGCTTACCTCTTTTTCGATATTTTGTTGTTTTTCTTTAAGATCTCCCACTCTTTTTCTACCGGATCAAGAGTGAAAAAGATCTTTCCTTGTAACTCTTTCTCAAATTCAATTAAAAGAAAAAAAAAATAAAAACAAAAACAAAGAGGCTGGAATACAAATTAAACAAACAGAAGAGAATGCGCACATGTTTGTCTATGCACACATGTAAACTATTTTCCACATATTTCAATCAGAAGAAATCAATTTTAAGATTTGTTTCTGACAGACTTTTTTTCCAAAAGTTCATTTAAAATTTTATTCAAAAAATTGTCAACGGACCGATTATTATGTAGTTTGGTTTCATGAAAAAATAATAGATTTTGAATGTAAAGAATAAGCCCATTGATGGGTGCATTCTTTCTTACCAATCAAAAAAGAATATATGATCTAAATAATTTGTAGTTTAAACATAAGTCACTATCAAATTTTAATAATTGCTAAAAATTGAGACATGGTGGAAAAAGCCTACAATCTTAGTGACGCCATTGCCAATGGCAACAGTGGAAATTTTCATAGCTTAGTTTTGTTTGTTAAAAACAAATAGTGACTGTGGAGTGTAAAAATATAAAGAGTTTTTAGTTTATATGGGTTAGTAAAGCAAACACTATTGAATTTTTTGTAATTTCCATATATTGAGATATGATTAAACACTGGCTTAGTTTGGTTCAATGGAAAATCTTTTGAATGAATGGAAAATGAAATTTGAGCCCAGAAACATAAAGAGCTTATGGTTTATATAGATAGAAACGCAAATTGTTATCAAATTTCATTAATTGAGACTTGTGAAAAGGCAATTTTCAACACTAATTGGCTTTGTAAGAAGGTATTACCAATTTCAGTGAGCTAAGTAGCATTTTTTTCTGCCCAGAAAAAAAAATAATAATAAAAAGAGTCCGTTTGGCAACGCTTTTTGCCCAAGCTTTTTTTGCTTTCTACCGAAAGAAGCAAAAGTATTAACAATCAATTCAAATACAAAGATTTAGCTTGGGTGCTATATGTTGTAGCCCATCAAGGGCTTGGATTTGATTCCAAAAAAATAAAATCAAACCCAAAGCCTGATCTCAAATACAAAATATTCAAAATTATTTTATATTTATGTCAAATCAAAATATTTTTTCAAACAAAAATAAAAAAGCATCATCTAAAAAGTTTTGTCAAACGAACTAAAAAAATCAAACAAGTTAGTTGACTTTGAGTTGTATAAAAAGTGCATATGCATGTCATTGTTATGATACAGAAGAATTGCCTGTATCGATTAAGAGAATATCTACTTTTTTCTTATAGCCCTTTTTCTTACTCAATTTAAAAAAATAATAAATAAATAAAGTGGAATCACTGGAATGTGTACTTTAACTATTTTTATTCTCAAAATCAAATAATTTTATAGAACTTTTTATTTTTTAGACCAAACCACGTACACCAAGTAACCATCGATTCTTTTGACTTTTTTACTTTTTTCCCATAAATGTTTTTCTTTTGTGGGTACCCTACCCCAAAAAAAAAAAAAAAAAAAAAGAGGGTAGGTTTGATAGAATGACCCTTTTCTTATTAGTGTAAAGTAAGAAAAATGTTTTCCCCCTTTCCCTATTTATCTCAGTAAAAAAAAAAAGGTAAAGAAAAATGTCATGTAATCTGATTAGAAGATGGTATCTTTCATAACTGATAGATCTATATATCCCCACTTGTTCCATGTGGCCACGTCATCCCCATTCCCCACTCTTAACTTGTCTCTCCTTTTTATCCATAAATTATCTATCCTTTCTTGCTATTTAACATTAAAATGCTATTTCATAATCACATTAAGGTTTGGAAATGGAAATTTTCAAGACTTTAACGTTTTAAGTGCAATCTCTTTTTTCTTTTTTTGTTATCATTTCTATCTAACAGACACTATCATTCTCATGTCATCACCATATATGAGTGTGAGAGAGAGAGAAGTGAAAAAATAAAAAATAAATAAAAAATAAAAAAGGTAACATAAACTAATGCTCAATTTGCAATCTCTCTACAAATTAAAGATTGCATCAATATTTTTCTAAACTATCAAAAATTGTGATGTACCCCCTTTTAACAAAAATATTCTTAATAAAAATTTAAAAAATCAAAATAATAATAAAAAAGAGGCTAGAAGAGGGGGTGGCCGAACCACCCCCATGGCCGCTTCGTCACCCCCTCTTTCACTTTTGTCTTTTATGTATATAAAAAAAATTAAAAAAAATTTTAGTTTTTAAATTTAAGTTTATTTTTTTCAAATTTATAAGAATATTTTTGTCTTTTGCAGAATAAAAATGGTACATTACAAATTTTTTAATAATATGGGAGGACACTATTGCATCTTTAGTTTTTTTTTTTTTTTTTTAAAAAAACATTACAAATTAGGTATTAATTTAAAGGAAGATATGTGTTCTTTTCCAAAAGAAAACAAAATATTCGAGGTAATTGGCCTTTACAGTTAATGTGATAATACAATGATAATGGCTATTTATAGGCCATTGAATGTAAAATATAAGGACTTCCAATCAGGTAATGATTATTAGAATATGATTTTATGACATGATCAGTTTCTGCTACAATATATATATATATATATTAACTTTCTCATTATCAACTTTATAGTTATTGTGAACGATCATAGGATATTATGACAATCACCATTGATAACCATTATCAAACAATTGATGTTATGCCTATGGGGCTATGACTCTTGTTGCACTTAGGAGTACTATTACAAGTGTACACCCTATAAAAAAATAAGCGTTATACTGGCGCTTATTTATCGACACTTACATTAAAATACTTACGTTTGTTCTTGTTATTGACACTCTTTTTTCCGACACATATTGCACAAGCATATGAAAATAAATAAATAAATGTGTCAACATAGGTATTTTTTATGTAATGATAGGCGGCTCTCACCTCTTATGAACGGACGGATAGAGAGTTAAATTTGCTCTCCACTAGGGGGCAGATACTGCAGCAGATTAGGGCTGAAATCCGCCCTCGTGGGCCGATGTTCAGTCCTAGTTGCCGTCCTAGCTAATAATTAACATCCCCATGCATGGGCACCCTAATTACATGTCAATACCCCCACAATATACCAACCGATACAACAACCAATACCATTAATTATCATCCATCATTAATGTCACTTTATTATATCCGGCGTACGTAGAGTGGGCTTTGCAACAAATCGCTAAAAGAAGTTATACATCTCACAACAAAAGCCTTGGGTCATATTTCAGTTTTCTTCTTATTATTCAGTACTTTGTCAAGAAAAATTTGGCCACCAATTTTCAAGTACTGGGAGGATTTTTTTTTATGGTTTTTTGTTCAAGTTCTAAATAAATTCAGTTTGCTGTACCTCTGGAATGCTCTTAGATTGCTTGAAATAAATTTACGTGTCCTTTTTTATGAATAATTATATTATGAATTTTCCTTTTTGAGTAGTTTTCAGCTTTTAAACACTGAAAAATCAAAACTCTGAAAGCTTACACTGTTGAACATAAATTCATCAGAATGGGCAACGAAACACACAATGTTTATTTACATACCCTAACCATGCATGTTTGTTCAAGCTTGCTCTTGATTTGAAGCAGAAAACCCTAGCAACAGAATTAAGAAAAAATTTAGAGAGAAAGGATTCTTCCAACCTATATAAATAGGTTAGGGTAGAGATCCTTAATTAGAATATTATCTTAATTAGGCCCATTAGAATTTCCGTAATTATTTGAAATTATAATTACCAAACTCTTCAATCTGTGTTTAATTAAACCACACTAAATCTTATGTATAAACAAACACCTCAAAATCTCCACCACACTTACATTTAGCTTTGTGGGAAGTAAAATACTTGCATAATTCAAAGCTAGCATACAAGCTACTCATGAGTTATCCAGTCGAGCATGTTGTGATAGCTAGCTAGAACAACTTGCAGAAGGGTATACCACCAACCCTAATAATACGCTCAAAATTGCAGCGGTTCAGTGATATATAATGAAGTAGAAGAAATAATACCAACAATCACACAAATTCTATTTAAGCTGAATTAGAGAAAATTTATCTAATCCAATATTCTATTAAACTGACATTATATGATTCTCATAAATATGCATTTTTAAAATTAGTAATTCAACTCATGTACAACTGTCATATGACTGGATCACGTGGCAATAAAAATCAAGCACTTGATTTTTTTTTTTTTTTTTACAAGTACTGATCCAAAGACTGATTTTTATTGACACATCATCTAATAATCGTATGACAGTCCTACATGAGTCTATTAAATAGTATTATTCTTTTAAAAATGAATCACATACTCTATTAAAATTAAATGTGAGAATAACATTCAGCTCTAAAGCCTAAATACATATGTCAGTTTAATAGACTGAATTAAATAAATTCCCTCTAATCTAGTTCAAAAAAAACTTTGTCCTAGCAACAACGACAATGAAAACAAAAGCAATCTAAGCCCAACCGATCACCCAAGAAGCCCTCGATGAACCGCATATAGTATTATATATAAATAAATATTTTTAAGTATGACTAATCTGAGGATCAGAATTGTGTAGTTCCTGCTAATAAATTTTATTTTTAAAAACAAAAATAATAATAATAATAAAAATAGTAGCATGCTCATGAATCACGTGACTGTTAGAAAAATTAAATTCACTCTTTTTTTAAAAAAATTTTTCTGAGGAAAAATTGAATTGACTTGGTATGAATATTTATATTCCTAAAAAATGTAGGTTCACCTGGTGGGGAAGTAATGCATGCAACTTCAGAATGTGACAGTTCATGCAAAGAGGCAGAAGGAGATAATTAATATTTGTGTACTTAGGTAAGTGGGGATGAGGCAGAATTAAACCAAGTCAACCGTCCAATATATGGTAGCCAACTGAGAGCTTAAAACTTCAATTAAAATCACATAGCTGGCTAGCTGGACCAACAAAATCCGTTACGGTATTTAATTAAGCTTGTTAAAGGCACGCGGTTACCATCACCTGCCTCGGCTGCCTAGTTAGGTTCACATCCCTAGCTAGCTAGGTTGCTCCACCCTATTGTGTTCAAGGTAACTCGATCCTCTGATTTGGATGTGTACGTAGGAGGCCGAATTTGAGTGGGAAAACTAGCTTAATTATATGCAATTAATTAATAAAGGTTGGGCATACAAGTGCGAATGAAAAGTAATTAATTACATTTGCATTGAAATTAAACTTATAGTATAAATGAGTAGTTATTATAACATATTTGGATCCAAATTCATTAGCTTAATATGTTATTTTATGGCTTGGCTTGATTGAGAGAATGAATAAATCTCCTCAACTTTGGTATCAGAAGAAGTTAGTGCATGATATTGCATGCATATAATTGTAAGAGTTGGGCTCTTGGTGATGACGCATGAACAGTACTTGGTAAAAGAACTTCCGTTTGAGTGGGAGCATAGTCGATGCGGCGATGGACTCACAGCACGTGAGGAGGAGGGAGTCTATTGTAGAAAGCTTTTTAGGAGTTTTTCTTATATTTTAAAAAATTGATGAAATTTAAAGAATCTATTGCTAATGCTATAAAGGAATAAATCTCTCCAACAATGAAAGAGCCTGAGCTTCCTTATTTTTGGTCCCCTTGATCAATATAGAATGAAATTTAGTTTGGGATCTTGTTAAATTCTAAAGATATTATTTGATGGGAAATGTTACAGCATCTACCGATATCCTTCTCTCATCCTTCTATTTCTCAAAATCACCATTAGATTTGTGGTCCCCATGTGTGTCTACACATGGAGACCACAAATCCAATAGTAATTTTGAGAAATAGAAAGATGGAAGAAAGACAAGAGAATGAAATGTAGCATTTTTCTTATTTGATAATGCATTATTATATGCTAATGGTTCTGCAAAAGAAAATAGCAACTTCCCCAAAAATTTGAAAAAATGTGTTTGGATATATCTTGAATGTTTACTTTGGTTATCACAATCTTTCGAAACTTACAAATAATTCATTATGATCGATGCAGAAGGACAAACAAGAGGTCAAGCTTAATTTTTCATCAGAGATGGGATTAGAGTATAAATAAGAGGTCAATTAAGCTTAATTTTTAAAATCATGGAGGAAGCCATGGCCCTCCTACTATACCCCCTGGTTTTATGCCTGTTATTACAATTAAATAGCTTTTATGAGCAAAGAAAAAAAATATTGAAGATTTAAAAAAATAATGGTATAGACAATATAATTTAATGCCAATCAATTAGTATATAGACAATCATGAATTTTCCACATCAACAAAACCGTATTTATGTTGAAAATCTCCTTTACCAACTCATTTCATTTCTTGGTGTGTTCGTCATAAGACATCACGCGTGGATTTTTGTATAAGCTAATTAAAAGGCAAGTATAGAAATGTCTGAATAATAATGAAATGTTGATGTTGTCAGTGATATTTGATTGCTTCTCTCCTCTATTAAATAAAAATGTTTAATGATCTCTTTAAGCACCCAAAAACCGCTCTACCAATAATTTTTCCTCATCTCTAAAGTGTTGTATGCATGATTCAATTAACATTGACTAACTGCAACAACTGATATTGATAGCTCAAGGATTGTTTTTTTTTTTTTTTTAATTAGGGTTTCTATAATTTTTATTACGAGTTTTATACAAATTGATGGGACACTTACTACATCGTTCACTAAACAATTAAATTTGATTGTAATTAATATCAGAAATACCATGTGATCGAACTATCGCATTAGTTTGTGAATTTCCGTGGTACGTCAGATACAAAACAGTCAAATTGAATTGTGGTTGAAGTGACAATACCAAGTAGACTTCCGCACGTTAGTTTGTAAGAAAATTGTAAAATCTCAAACATTTACCAATTATGATAGTCTATATTTAAGAAGAAGACAGCATGATTGGATAATTTTCTCATTTTGATATCATTTGTCCGGAAACAATGAACTGGTTTTAAAAGTATTATGAAGAAAATGTTTGAATATCATGTAAAGGACATAAGACATAAACCAGCAAAAATCGTCTTATAACTAGAGCTATCACGAGATAGGTTAAATGTTTTCCAAAGAATTTGCTTGATAATCGGCGCAAATTTAGAATAGCAACCCGATAAAAATGAATCATTTTATCGTTAAGTTTTAATTTTTTGTTGTATTTAATAGTGTATATAATTTGACGGGACAGCATATTCACCATGAACATCATGCGGTTTTCTTTGAGAGGCAGAGGCACATATAATCACTGAGTCCTTAGATTTTTCTGCAGGTAAGATTATTTACTTTATAGACCTAATTAATCCCCTCTGCATAAGACTTAGGCTGATCTCTTTTTATTATATGCCATTGCAAGTGTCTATTTCTGTAAGATAAGGCACCCACCTCACCTGTCCTTCAGATATGGCAATCGAGATGCCTTAATTCTTTCTGTTTTTGCCACTTAAAGGAGTCCTTACAATCATTGGGTGGCATCGCATCATGATCATCGACCAAGGAAAATAACTTAAATAAGGGACTCATTTGATAACGATTTTTAAAACTAAAAACACATTTTTCTGGTAACCACTAACAAAAAATTGGAAAGAAAAAAATTTGTAACCATATCTAAAAACAATTATTATCCTTATATCACATCAAAAATATTTTTTTAAATCAACACAAAAAGAAAAACATTTTTTAAAACAATTATCAAATATAACCTTTGTTATTCCACTATTGAATCTTTTTGAAAGTGCACATTGATAGAAACCCAATTAAAAATAAAATAATAATAATAATAAATTCGATCTCTTACAAACTGATTTGTAAGAAATTCTTTTAAATTAACCTCTAAAAATAACATGTGTCATTTAAGCATGTGAGAAATACACGTTTTTTTATTAATATTATTAAAAAAACATATGAGAAGCACATATTATTAAAAAAATATATATTTTTCATATGCTAATGACACATGAATACCACTTTTAAAGATTAATTTTAATTTATAAAAAATTTATGTTCAAATAAAAATAAATTAATTAATTACTTCAAGAGAATTAAACTTTCAATTATCACTGCTAGGGAATAAATCCCCAATTGACTTAAAGCAAAGTTATGTTTCTTCTTCATTGAATTGTCCTACGGCATCCACGCTACATCTATAAAATAAAGCCGAACTTATTTAGACAAAAAAAAAGTCTAAAAATCTAGGATTTCCTCGCATCCATACCAAACTAGTTAAGATAGCAACTTGCCCTCCAAAAAATTATCCCATTTGCAGAATTTCAGGTGGTAACTTTTCATTAAGTTATTATTAATTATTTAATTAGTTCCTGACCATTGACCTGTGCATAATTATGAGGGGTTGGGATTTGTTTGAATTTTTTTGTCCAAATTTTCTTAAATTAGGCAAGAAATAAAAGACGGATCTCGGGTTTTGAGGTGTCCGATAATGTGAAGTCTACACCTGAGCTAGGTTTGTTTGGCAAGGGATTATACTTTAGGTTTTTAAAACTCCCAAAAAAATTATATCAAAATATTTCAACTTTTTATATTTCATCAGTCACTTTTTAACGACTTTTTTTTTAGTTTTTATATCACATCAAATACTTTTAATTACATTCAAATAAAAAATTCACTAAAAAAAAAATTCATTTTTTCATACATCAAAACTCAAAAACCCTCCAACTCCAACCCAACCCTTTATCAAACATATCCAAAACACTTGTCCAAAAACCTCAAGGCTTGGATCCTTCTTTCATTCTCGATCCAAATTTCTTGAAATTTAAGCATGAAATTTCATATCCCGATATGGGTAATCTATCGAAAAATGCCTAGATTCCACTAATATTTTTTAGTATTGCCTTTAACTTTGTCAAAAAAAAAAAAAAAACATATATATATTAACAAACAAATCAACACATAAAATACTCACAAAATATTTAAAATGTACTCTCACATCACACAAAAAAAAAAAAAAAAAACCTTTTTAAGAAGCATTAGCAAACTTAGCCCCCGAGTGTTGATAATCTGTTATGGAAAGAAATGGCAAACTAAATAAAGTAACATGTAACGTTAAATGTTTCTTTGGTTATATACAAAAATAAATAAATAAATAAATGTTTGTTTGGTTTCTTGGTTTTGGTCCATCAGATCATCCTCCATGGATCCACTGGTGTTTGATTTCTCATGATGACGATGATTGCTGCCAAATAAAATAAATAAATATAGGAGATTCCCAGTTCCCAAAAATTCTACTACCCACTTTGTCAACGTCAGCATGGGCAACGTAGTACTACTCTACTACCGAACTGCTACTCCCCGTTTGGGGATTGGGATTCCCGTAACATCAACGAGTGGGGACTCCGTAGCCCGGGAAGATCTGACGGCGGGGAAACTCCTTTCACGTGTGGGGCCCATTACGAAGAAAATGATTTGATTGCTTTGATTGCAAAAATCTACCTTATAGTCCTTCCTACGGCTTTAACGGACCGTTATTATTACTACTAAACCTATCGGACGGCCTACGGGCTACTGGTCTAGGTGGTAGATCTCTGTAAACGACTTCCTTTTTAGAGGCCCTTTATCCCACGCTCGACAATGTGGCGTGTTGTCCACGTAGAATGTACTAGATTTTTATCCGGAATTTCCAATTTTAACTCATACGAATTGCCTTTTTTTTTTTTTTTTTTTGAGGTAGGAGAAAAATATTAGAAAGTTTCAAAATATATTTATTAGCAAAAAATATACCTACTCCTCAAACTAATATTCAATTTATAATGCTCCCTCAAATTAAAGATTGCATCAATGTCACTTCCAAGAAATATCAAAAATTTGTAATGTACGATATCTTTACAAATCTTTTAATAAGATAAAAATACTTCTAAATTTTTTTTAAAAAAAAAAAAGTAAAAAAATTAGTGGGTCTGGTAAAGATCCATGGAAGCTGTCGTGGGTCTATCACGACTCTTTTAAAATTTTATTTTTTGAAATATTTTTACTTTTTACTAAGGATATTTTTGTTATTTGGAGAATATTGCAAAATTTTGATAATTTTGAGAAAACATTGATGCAATCTTTTGCTCAATAAAACATTTTAAATTGATTGTTAATTTTAAAGGAGTATGTATGTGTTTTTCCTATTTATTGTCTACAAAGCCTACGAGTAGAACTATACAAGCGAGCGGTTATTAACCATTACTAATGCTAACTGCCTAGGAGGATACGGTTATCGATTTTAAAGTAGGCCAATTACCCTTATTCATATATATACACAAATTCACCAAAATGACGTCGTCTTCGTAATTTTGGTATAGGGTTTCTTCTTTAAATTAAATTTAAAAAAAACAAAAAAAAAGAGATCAAAACAGTTTCAAAATCATTTCAAAGAGGCTATAAACACTCAAATAGGCTAAAAAAAGTCTATTATCTAATAGGTGGTTAGCGGTACAAATTTGCCTTCAATAAACGCTGACCTAGGCAAGCAAATGCAGTTACCTAAGAGAAATAACTGTTTAATGCGGTTGTCGATGGAGTTACAGACAATAACCACAACTGCTTGTACAACCCTAACCATGAGTTAAAATTTTTTAACCATAAAAACCAAAAAGTAATCATTTACTCATCAAGTTTCCCCATAAACAAGGATATACATAAAACTTCTGGTGAATGTATGATAAATCATATAGTAAACATATAATTTGAAATCGATTTTTCACTTTATAATTTTGGAAATTAGATGTATGAGTTGGAAGAAGGGATTTGATATAAATAATCAATTTTTATAGACTTATTTAGACTTGGTAATCTCATGATTTTTATAGAGTACTTGTTTAATAAAATATCATATTCTAATTAGATGATTTGATATTTTTTTAGTATAATTATCATCGCCTTTGGCTATAAATTCATTCAAAGAAATTAACAAAATGCATACATTTTCCATCATATCGTTGTAATTTGAAGTAGCTTGTATTTTGTTAAATTTATATTAATTATATTTTGCTGTCGAGTCGACAAAAGTTTGCCTTTGCCTTAAGAGATGATCATCTGACTTAAACAAGATTCTTGTGTATCCAAAAAAAAAATGAAGATATAGATAAAAATGTGAAAATTATAAAGAATATTGAAACTTTATGTTTGTCTTAATACAAAAGATACATTTAGTATGCGAAATGACTATTCTTTAAAATAATTTTTATTAAGAATGAAAAAATTTGAAATAAAATAGCATTGGTGTTAAAGTATATCTATATTTTAATAGTTCAAATAACAATTCTTATAGCCATGAGAGAATAGATATTCCTTAAATTGATGAAATATATATTCATCTCAAATTAAGAAGAATAACTATTTCCTCAATTTTAGGAATAGTCATTCACTATACCAAATATAATCTAAAAGTAAAAAAATTTGGCACCAAAGTTGTCCTAATGTTAACTTCACGAGTTGACTTAAGTGGCAAGCGTTTTGATTTTGGTGCCATTTTCATCAGGTCTATATAAGGTTTGAATTTTTGTGAGTGCAACTAATTTATTAGGGCCACACCCATGTGGTGAAGCCGAAATCTTACCCTGATCCATGTAGATGGGGCATTTTGCATAAATCTGCCCTATAATTGGGGTCAGGCAACCCACAGAGAAAGAGTTTTGTGGCCCACTTGTATTGTGTAGTTTTAAGTGCATAGTCTACCTATCCGAACTGGTAAACTCGCAAACTTTCTTTATGGGGGGTGCCGGTACAATTCGAGCACCCCACCTATAGGCTATTATGATCACCTAGTATTTTCATATTGCAAAACTAAGAGATGACAATCAAGATATGCAAGTCTAGTGACGTATAGGAAAGTTTTGGGTTGCATTTTAATGGAGCATATTTATTTTCTGAGGAACAAACCATGTTTAGTTGATTAAGAATAAATAGCTAACTTTGAGTTCATTGATACTATTATACCAATGTCTTTCATTCAAACACAATAGCATGCAAATTTGATTGCACATTCAATTTGGTTTTTATGGGTTTCCTTTCGTCAAATAGACTAATTGATTCACTAAATGAAGAACATTTAAAAATGGTTGCCAACCCTCCTTCAAACTAATCATTGAGAACTTATTAGAACAAGCTTGTTCAATGTATGAAAGTTAAGCTCAAGGGTGCTGTTGTTTGGTACTTAATGTAAAGACACTTTAATTTCATGGGATTAATTAGTATGCTATCTGTGTCTTGTTTGCCGCAGGTTTCTATAAATTTAATCAAAACACAAAAAATTCCCTTTTTGGAAAAAGTTATTACTCTCTGTCCCCAGATTAATTTTAAGAGGACAATTACTAATGCACAACAAAAATCCAAGTGAACAACCTAGTTAGAATAGGGTTTTGAACATTCATATGCTTTTTCAGGGGAAGTGTTTTATTCTAAATTAGGTTGGAGAAACTTCTCCTAAATAAGTCTATAAGAATCATAAACAAAATTAGAAGAAAATTTATTAAAAAGAAAAAATCTTTTGGAAATATTTGTACAAACAACTTCTAAATTAGGAAAATACTTAAGATATTACAGCTTTTACTACAAACTAATTTCTTACAAGTTAACGTGACAATTTATGTGGCACTTATCATGTCAATTAATCAAATTTAATTATTTAATGGTTAACGTGGTAAGTGTCATATGAAGTTATAAATTAACGTGGTAAACTATAGAAAAAAAAATTGATTATAGTTAACGTGATAAATGTCACGTGAAATGTCATATCATTCTGTAAAAAATTTGTATCAATGCTGTAGTCACCCCTAACAACATTTTTTAAAATTATATAACTTCTATATATTATCCATTTAAGGACAGCAAAAGATAAAAAAATGAATGAACTGTTTTTCTTTTTGGTTTGAGTTTTCCAAAAGTTTTGACAAACATTATATATTTACCCACCCGACAATGCATGAATAGAGTTTTAAGTTAAACGATGCAACTCATTAAAGATGTACCGAACCAGCCAATTAATTCTACCATACATTGTCCTTTTGGTGGCAACCTCAAAACCCCTTACTTTCTTTTGCCCTTTTCCTTTTATATATATATATAATAGTATATATATATATATATATATATATATATAAATAAAAGGAAAAAGATTTAAACATCTACTAAAAGGTTTTTTTTTAAGGATTAATTAATTTTTTATTTAATTTTTAAAATTAAATGGGGTATATCTTTTCAAATGAAAAGTAGCATTTGATTTAGAAAATAAAAAAAATGCTTAGTTGATTTTTAAAAAATATTTCTTAGTAGATGTTTTAGTATTCCTTTATATATAATATAAAGTGAAATTTATTAAAAAAAAAAAAAAAAAGGAAAAAACGAAATTTGGCGGATGGAACGGCTTAATTCATGGATAAGCTTTTTGTAGGCTGTCTTAAATAGTAGTATTGGTAGACACAACAGCACCAGTTGTGTAACGACTCTCATTGACTTCCCACCAGCATTACAGTGGGACAATTGTGTTGTGCAAAAACCTCACCTACTTGTTCTAATTATTCACCTTTTAATTTACACCACTGCACTTTCCTGCCCCGTTCCTTTGTATTCTTCTGAATTTTTTTTTTTTTTTTTAAATATATGTATTTACACCATGTACTTTTGCACTATATGGCTGCTCCTCTTGTGTGTGGTTTGTAGACAGACCTCCCAAATATGGTGGTTTAGAGGAGAGACGAGGGAGAGATGGTTGAATTTGAGAGAACAATAATGTTTATGGGGGAGAGGAGAGAGAGAGAGATTGGAATTGAGAGAAAAAATAATGTTATGGTCACCAACCCAATTCCATGGATGGCATGTTTTATAGGTCTTACCTTTAGAAAAAAAAAAATGGAAAGACGGTTGTGTTTGGCCAGAGTCATGGCTGGGTTTTAAAACCTACCAAAAAAAAAATCTAATTTTTTATATTTATAATCACCTTTTAATAATTTTTTATTTTTTATATCACAATAAATTATTTTTATTATTATAAATAAAAAAATTAACTAAAAATAAAATTTTTCACTTTCATTTTAAAAAAAATTTACAATATTCCTTTTACTTTATATCACATCAAAAGTCAATAATCTCCAACTCCAACCCACAACATTTGGCAAACATACTCAACATGTTTATGGACTCGATTCTAGTCTATAAATAAAATAAAAAAGGAATAATATTAAAAATTATATTTTTATTTTATTACTATTTCAATTTGTTGATGATGTGGTAGTGTTAATCAATCTTTAAATTTTTTTAATAATAATTAATTGACACTATCATATTAATAAGATAAAATAATAATGAGATACATATATTTTTTGTCTTTCAATAAGCACTTATGTTAGTCAAATGCTGTTACTATCTAAATGACTAATTCAGGCAATTCAGACCATGAAGAGGAAGGATTTGTGCTAATTAAGCAAAGGTTCAACTAATTAAAAAAAAAAAAAAAACATATAAAGGTTTTGGTGTTGAGGTAAAGGTCTTATTTGGTTATTAACGAGGGACATCCAAGAGTTTTAAATAAGAGAAACGATAAATTATAAACCAAAATGTATAATAAAGGAAAACGATATTTATATCTGCACTGTGATCACTTCAAAATAGTTAATTAAATTACTATTACAGCTTGAAATTATTAATAAAACTTGATCTCATCTAATAAAGAACTAATGTTAGAGTTGACATTCATGTAAACCATCATAATTTACCCACATAATGTGTGACTTCTTAACTTTTAAGGATGTTACAATCTCTCTCACTTAAATTAATTACGTCTTCATCAAGGCTCGGGTCACGATGTAGTATCTCATCATCATGCAATGTCCCAACACCGTACAGTGTTACTAGGTTAATCCCATACTATTTATCACGATACAGAAAAAAGTGTTATAACATTATTATTAAAAAAAAAAAGTCAAAATTACAATTGAAACTTATTAAAATCACTTATAAATGTTTAATCTCACTTAATAAATAATCAATATAAAACTTTAATGTCATGCAATATTTTAACAAATCTATCTACCCAATTAGGGATGAAACTACTTAATTAGGCCCTTGGAGGGCAATTAACCCCTAAAATTTTAAAATTTAGAAAATTTCTTCTAAATTATATGTCTTTTATGAGTAATGATAAGTGTCAATCTCATATTCACCTTGTATCCATCCAAAATTGATGTAACTTTTAAAATCATCATTAGATTTGTGATAGATCAGTATTGACTTTTGATTAAATAGTACTAATTTTAAAATGTACATCAATTTTAGACGAAAACAGGATAGACATAAAGTTAACATGTATAATTACTCGTCTTTTATAAGATAGACCCTCCTAAATTAATTTTTACCCCACTTAATATCCCCCCCTCCGCCCCCCTCAAAAAAAAAAAAAAAAAAAAAAACCTAAAATTCTAATTCACCCTTTCGCCCCAATGTGAGTTTTTCCGGTATGTGACTGTCACACAAATCTTAGGCTAAGATTAGGAAATTACCTATTGGAAAGAATGAAGAAAAAAAAAAAAAAAAAAACCCTGAGAAGTGACAATGTATACTTGTTCTCAATTAAAATGTTGAGAACATGCAATATGAAAAAGATAAAAAGAAAAGAAAAGAAACGCACACCTATGTCTCATGCCATCTGATACAATTCCATTGTTTTTTTTTTTTTTTGGAAAGAATCATAGTTTTATTGAAACATAATTATCCTTGCTCAGAGGTTACAAGGTTCTGGATGAAATCCGGGTAGGAGTCCCGCCACAAGAAGTTGAGCGACTGCGTAGCAGCTGCTCGAGCCAACAGGTGTGCCCCTGTGTTGGCTTCCCTCCTAATATAGAAGAGACGCCAGTATGGAAATTTGGAAATACTACTCCGAATGTCTTCAATGAGATGCCCGTAGCGTTTCCAGCAAGCTCCCCGCTGTTGCACGGTCTGCACGATCTCCAGAGAATCCCCCTCAAAATGGATGGCTTGGAGGCCCAACTCATAGCTAAGAGAAACTGCCCGCAAGAGTGCCACTGATTCTGCCACCGCTGGATCGCTAATGGAGGGTAGGGTAGCGCAGAGTGAGGCCAAGACAACCCCCCTCTCATCGCGAACTAATACCCCCACACCCATCTGTTGATTCCCTTTATCGATGGCAGCGTCCCAATTAATTTTGACCACTCCCGAAGGAGGCTTCTGCCATTGCTGTAGCTCAGGCTGCTCTAAGTTCCCCCCCACTGTTACTGTTTCGTGAATAGCTAGACAGAACTCCTCCAAAGAAGCAATCCCCTGTTTGACCAGTTGGGCAGGAGGAGAAAAAACCCCCCCAAAGACGGCACTGTTGCGGCGCAACCAAATGCTTCTAGCCAAACAGATAACCATTTCAAGATCTTCTTGTTCTAATTTTTCCACCAATTGTTCAAAAAGGTGGAAACCATCGTGGGCCACCAAGGATAATTTTTGGATGCTTTTTTTGCACTCCATCCAGACCCCCATTGCTGAATTGCAGCTCCAAAGGATATGAACCACAGTTTCAGCAGATTGACCACAAATCGGGCATAGGGGATCTGAAACGATGCGGCGCTGGAAAGATTTTCCTTGGTGGGTAGAGAATTCGTACAGACTCGCCAAAGAAAAGATCTGACCACTCTAGGTACCTGCAATTGCCAAATTTGTTTCCACACGTGGGCTGACCGTAGGCCATGATAACTCTCTCCTTTTTCACGTTGAGCACGCTCCAGCTGAAGGTAGTAAGCACTCTTTACCGAAAACATACCACTGGTACTTCCCCTCCAGACCAGTTTGTCAGGGTGACCGTGAGGGCTAAGAGCCATATTACTGATTAAGCTGACTTCCTCTGGGCTGAAGATATTCTTGATAAGAGAGAAATCCCACCATGACGTTACCGGGTCAATGAGAGCGGAGACCGTTGCTTCCGGATCCAGAAGTCTGATTGGCGACTGAATAGAATAAGAGGAAAGTCTAGTGAGCCACCGATCCTGCCAAATCTTGATTGTCTTGCCATTCCCAACTCGCCACATAAGCTCCTCCTTGAGGAGTTCTTGAGCGCTTAGAATACTACGTCAAGCGTACGAAGGACGAGTCCCCAGTGTTGCTTCCAGAAATTCCCCTCTCGGGTAATACTTTGCTCGCATAATCTGAGCTATCAGAGAATTGGGTGATTGAATAAGTCGCCACCCTTGTTTTGCTAGCATAGCCACATTGAAGCTTTCGAGATCACGAAATCCAAGTCCTCCTTGCGCCTTTGCCAAGCCCAACTTCTCCCATTTCAGTCACACTGTTTTTGACCCATTCTCCTTGTGCCCCCAAAAAAACATGTTCATAAGGGAGTTGAGTGCTCTGCATAGGGTCTTAGGGAGTTGAAAAATGCTCATACAGTAGGTTGGGATGGCTTGTATAACCGCTTTTATGAGCACTTCCTTACCCGATTGGGACAAGAACTTTTCCTTCTATCCATTGAGCTTCCTTCGAACCTTCCCCTTGATGCCATCAAAGGTGCGGATCTTCTTACGGCCAACCAAGGCTGGGAGACCTAGGTACTTCTCAAAACAAGAGGTTGAGGAGGTCCCTAGGATAGAGAGAATATGTGCTTTGAAGGCCGCCTTAGTGTTGCGGCTAAAGAATATAGAAGTCTTGTCTCTGTTGGTCTTTTGGCCGGAAGCCTTCTCATATACCTCCAAGATGTTGTGAAGAGAGCACCACTCCATGAATGTCGCCTGACAAAATAGGAGACTATCGTCGGCAAACAGCAGATGGCTCAACTTTGGCCCCCCCCCCTTACAATAGGAAAACCCGTAATGTGCTGCTGTTGAACTCCGGACTCTATCAGCGAACTCAGCCCCTCACCACACAACAGGAACAAGTATGGGGATAGAGGGTCGCCTTGACGCAGACCTCGGGAGGGAGATATACGCCCATAAGGGGAACCATTGATGAGGACAGAGTATGAGACAGATCGCACACAAACCATGATAAGGTGGATCCATTTCTCAGCAAAGCCTAATTTCCTCATTATGGCCTCCAAATATATCAATTCCACTCTATCGTAGGCTTTGCTCATGTCGAGTTATACTGCCATGTACCCCTTTCTGCCCTTCAGTCGAGTAGACATTGTATGGAGGGCTTCGTAAGCCACCAATATGTTATCCGAAATTAATCGACCAGGTAGGAAAGCACTCTGCTGCTGTGATATTATACTAGGTAGCACTGTTTTGAGCCGATTGGCCAGGACCTTGGCTATGATCTTGTAAAGAACGTTACAGAGGCTTATAGGCCGGTAGTCTATGACTTTTGAAGCTGCAGCACTCTTCGGGATTAAAACAATATATGTCTCATTTAAGGAGTTATCAAAGTTACCTGTATTAAGGAAATGGAGAGCAGCTTCCCTAACCCCTGCCCCCACAATGGACCAATGGTGTTGGAAGAAGGAAGCCGAATACCCATCTGGACCCGGGGCCTTGAGAGGATGCATTTGTGAAATGGCCTGATCAATCTCCTCTGCTACAAATACCCGAGTTAAGGAAGCATTCATTTCCTGGGTTACTTTGGCCTGAATCCCACCGAGACTGTCCGCAATCCCTGTAGGCACGCTGGTAGTAAAAAGCTGCTGGAAGTATTTGACAAAAGCCTTGGCAATCTCCTCGGGTTGGGTCCACTGCTGATCCTCTTCAGAGACAATTCCATTGTTACCTTATATTTGTCTTAATCATATCTGTTATGACATTCAATTGTCATAATTAACTACTTTTATCTATATATTATTAAAATGATTAACAAAAATTAGTTATAGCAAAATAATTGAATGGTACAAAGGAATTATAAGAGATAATGACGTAAGTATGTGAAGATAATGACGTAAGTATCTCACGTAATTAATTTTTATTAATAAATTTAAACGAAACTAGATTATAAACAGTAGATTGAAAATTGAATATGAAAGAAGACGTTCTTAATTAATAAAATAAAACATTTAAAGAGAGCGTAAGTACCAAAAAAAAAAAAGCCTTCTATAAGATTGATATGTATCTTTCAAGCATGTGGGCTGTGGGCATGTTCATTAACGACTTTGTTTTCGGTGTTTTAATGTTTGTTATCAAGTCAAAGACATCAATAAACAATCCAAAACACAAAATAAGAGTAATGTTATTTAATAAATTATTATACGATTACTATACAATTTGAAGACGTAGCAGTAAAAATTAACATTTGAATTAATACTTGTTAAAAAATAAAAAATTAAGGGCAAATTTTCACTGTTATGTCATCTCAAACTTTCAGTTATATGATTTTTTTTTTTTGAAGTGAACTTCCATTCTCTCATTTAAAATTGAATAAGAGGTTACAACGTTCTGAGAATACAATATCATGAATATGATAATCATACAGCAGTTTATTAAATATTATTATTTAAGCACAAAAATTGTTCTTACCTGTATATCACATTAGAACACTTTTTTTAATCAAAATTAATACTCGCAAAAACACGTCACTAAATATACCCTATTATTCTCATGGAGATTTAAAAATATTTAAATCTCTAACAATTTATTGTCCAAATTACTAAAAATCTTAACAGTAAATATGAGATAATCTTTATAAGACTCACTGATCTAAACTAGTAGATGGCAAATAAAACCTATAAAAATTCTTTCACATTTTATACTCAAATCCTTGAGTGTTAAGTGTTAACAATTCTAACAACGCATTATTCAAAATCGCTATCCCTCTTAAAATTTGTTACATTGGCCAATGAAGTGGGGGACCTTAAAATCGCTATCCCTCTTAAAATCGCTATCCTCTCTCTTACACCCCCACGTGTGTGCATAATATTGTGATAATTAAGGGAACTTTTTTTTTTTTTTCTCTGAGGAATAATTAAGCTTATGAGCCCCACCAAAACTGAAGCTGACGTGGACAAAAGTGAACCCTAGAATATTTCTAAATATCAATCTTACACTACATTTTAACATTAGAATATGACTAAATATATGATCAATGAAGATCTTGGTTGATACATATAGATTGTGGGTCCCAAATTTATATTCACAAGCCAAAGAAAGTTCCACGTTTTGGTAACTTCCGAGAGAGCCGGATATACCCTCACATCAGAGGATCCGGCCCCCACTTGAAAAGGTACCGCCTAAGTTTGACTTTTGTGGATACTTTGAAGAGTGTGAAATAATCAAAAGCGAGACAAGAATGGAATGATGAGAGAGAAAAGTCTTAGGTCAAAAAGTTACTTAGTAAAAAATTAGCATTTTTTTTTTTTTACTAATGTTATTTAATAGTTACAATTCGAATGGCAATGCAACGAAAATTATGACAGCTAATTTTTAACATGATTTAATATAAACTTTAATATAAAATGAAGGATTTAGAATTTAAAAATTTTATTTGTTTAATTAAATTAATTGAGTTATAATTAATTTATATAATTTTATACATATGTTTCAATAAACTCGAATTTGATATAATGACAAATAATTTTTGACATGACTAATAAATTCGACACGAATTCAATAAATACAAAATTAGAGGATTATAATTGACCTATAATTTTATCTCCGTGACTTGATACAATTTAAACCCAACATGTGAATAGGAAGTGACACCCTTAATGTTAACATTCAACTCTTGTTTTTTTTTTTGTTAACTAATTTTCGTTGTAACATATCAAATTTTATAGAAAAATGCTTAAACATCTATTAGAAATCCTTTTAGGGAATCAATTTAGGGGTGTTCGTCGGTTAAGTCGGTGTCGAAAATAGCATTTTCGCCTTTCGCTAAATCACAGTCGGTAAAGTCGAAAATTGTATCGACTTTACCGCATGTGGGCTTGTTTCGCCTATCGACATTACCGACTTTTGTCGGTAATGACGGTCGGAAATGTCGGTTAAATCGGGTCAAGTTTCTGGTTCAGCTGGGGTAGCCCATGCACTTTTTGGGTCAATTTTTAGGTTATGGCCTTGCAGCCTATGTAATTTTTGGGTCGAAAAATAGGGTTTCTAATATGGCCATTTTCAAAAATTATGAATATTTTCAAAATATAATATGACCCAATAATATAAAAACCTGTTTCAAATTTACATTTTCATAATCAACATTCACAAACCTAATGGGGGTGTTTGGCAAAGGGTTGGGATTGTGGTTTGGGGATTGTTGACTTTTGATGTGATATAAAGTAGTGGGAATGTTGTAAATTTTTTGTATTGGAAAGTGAAAATTTTTGTTTTTTAGTGAGTATTTTATTTGAATGGTAATAAAAAAATATTTGATATGATATAAAAAGTGAAAAAAGTTGTTAAAAAGTAGTTGATGTGATATAAAAAAGTGGGAATGTTTTTTTTGAAAAAATAAAAAACATGAACAGTGCAAACCCAAGCCATTCCCAAACATCCCCATTAGGTCGGTCATTTACATTCTCATAGTGACATCATAAAATACTTTAAAATTTTTTTACATAAAAACTCTTACAAAGTGATGTGGCACAACATGATTAGATTTCTCAAAATGTGAATTTTTCTCATTTTCAATTATATTGATTATGAGAATGTGAATGTCGGTTAAAGTCGGTAGGCGGTCGGTACAAAATCATTTTCGCCTACCGACCGACAAATGTCGGAAGAAATTTTTTTCTTCCGCCTACCGACCGCCAGTAGGCGGTAGGCGGTCGAAGACGGTTGAAACTCGGTCGGTACACGGTCGGTACGCGGTAGGCGGTGAACTTGAACACCCCTAAATCAATTAGCATTTTTTTTTATTATTATTTTAAATCAAATGGGGTCCACCTCTTCAAATGAAGAGATGGGCCCTACTTGATTTGAAAAATAAAAAAAATATTAGTTGATCCTTTAAAAGAATTTCTAGTAGATGTTCTAACAGTCTTATAACAATTTATTAAGTAACATTATTATTTTATAAGTTTTGTATAAAAAACGAATTTTTACTGTTCCAGTCATATAAAAAGCATTACCATTTTTGTTTTGTTTTTTGTTTTTTTTTTAAAACCCTCAGCGAAAAGGCACCAAAAATCTCGCCCGGGAATGATACCAACGGTCGCCGGCGACGTCGCCCTCATAAATGCTCTTTTGCGTTCACACCTGGTTGTGGGTGTACCACACTACGCGAGAGAGAGAGAGAGAGAGAGAGGGTGTGGGAATTTAAAAGGCAGACTCCGTGTAATCAGAGGCAATGCCTTAAACATCCATCAGTTACACTTTTGATGGACACGTACATGGGAACTGCAGAGAGTGGGAGTGTGGCTTAGCCGCTGCGTGTGGCTGCACGTCAGCTCTAGTGGATCTCTGCTCCTTTCATCACAAAATCTATCTACTAATCTAAACTATTATATTGGTTTTTACTTAATTACGCCCCAAGATTTTTCATCGCCGTGGGACTAGTGGTACTCTCATAACTCACGCTCCCAAATCATGCCGATATATAATCCATTGATCGTATTCCTTTCAGCCGTTTCTCTTTTCACCAAATGAAAAAAAACGCTTCATTGGGTGTGTTTTTTTTCTTTTGAGGATTTGACTTCCCCGAACAATATGCTGTGTGTCCACCAAAGTCACATTTCCTTAAAATACAACCCAAAATTCTAGTCTCTTTCTTTGTTTGTTTGCTGTCTTGCTGTATGTAATGCTGTGGTGAGACAGTTGTGATACTTTGTGGTAGTGGTTGTGTGTGAGAGAGAGAGAGAGAGGAGATATGGAGTATGGCGGGGGAGACGGCGGAGACCACCACGATGCCTCCTCCGACCCCCACAAGAGGAAGAAGCGCTACCATCGTCACACTGCTCACCAGATTCAGAGGCTCGAAGCGTAAGCCCCATTTTTTTTTTCTTCCCTTTTTGCATGATACGCTTTATAACATCACTCTCTGCTTTTCCTCGGCCCTTTTTCTGGTTTTCTGGTTTCCTTGCTTTTTGAATAATGATGGGGTTTGTGTTTTTTTTTGGGAATGAAGGGTGTTCAAGGATTGTCCTCACCCAGATGAAAAGCAGAGATTGCAGTTAAGCCGGGAGTTGGGCTTGGCTCCTCGCCAGATCAAATTTTGGTTCCAAAACAGGAGGACCCAGATGAAGGTATTGCTTTTCAAAATTTTGGGTCCATTTTTTTTTTCTTTTTTTGTTATCATATTCTTATGCCTTCTTAATTCAGGCGCAACACGAGAGAGCTGATAACTGCCAGCTTCGGGCAGAGAACGACAAGATCCGTTGTGAGAACATAGCAATCCGAGAGGCACTCAGAAATGTCATCTGCCCGTCATGCGGTGGACCTCCGGTGACCGAAGATTCATACTTCGATGAACATAAACTCCGAATAGAGAATGCCCAGTTGAAAGAAGAGGTTACTTTCTGATCACTCAATGTTTTTTTTTTTTTGGGGTATTTCAATTCAGCCTCTGAAAGTTTTCATTTTTGTTCGTTTTTGCAGCTCGACAGAGTATCTAGCATTGCGGCTAAGTATATTGGGAGGCCAATTTCGCAACTCCCACCCGTACAGCCTATTCATATTTCTTCACTGGACTTATCAATGGGAAGTTTTGGAGGCGGCGGCCCTTCTCTTGATCTTGATCTTCTTCCGGGGAGTTCATCGGCGGTACCCAGTTTGCCTTTCCAGCAATTATGCCTTTCGGACCTGGACAAATCCGTCATGACAGATATTGCGACCAATGCCATGGAAGAATTGCTAAGGCTTTTGCAGACCAACGAGCCCTTGTGGATGAAATCCGCCACTGATGGGAGGGATGTTATTAATATTGATAGCTACGATAGAATTTTCCCGAGGCCTAATGCTAATTTGAAAGACCCCCATTTGAGGATTGAGGCTTCTAGAGATTCTGGTGTTGTTATCATGAATGGCTTAGCATTGGTTGATATGTTTATGGATTCAGTAAGTTCCTCTCATCTCTCTTTTTTGATTTTTCAGTTCCCCATTCTTATCTCTCGATTTGCAGAACAAGTGGGCGGAGCTATTTCCCACAATTGTCTCGGTGGCAAAGACAATTGAAGTGATATCACCTGGAGCGTTGGGCAGTCATAGTCGCTCTTTGCAACTGGTAACTATTAACATGTTTCATCAGATTTCAATGCTTCTTATGTTTGAAGAATTTCTCACATGAAAGTTGTGTAATTTTCAGATGTATGAAGAGTTGCAGGTGCTTTCACCACTTGTACCTACTCGGGAGTTCTATTTCCTCCGTTTTTGCCAGCAAATTGAGCAAGGCTTGTGGGCAATTGTAGATGTTTCTTATGATTTCCCTCGAGATAACCAATTTGCCAACTCTCAATGTCGATGCCACCGGCTTCCCTCCGGGTGCTTGATTCAGGACATGCCTAATGGGTACTCCAAGGTTGTCATCAAATTAATCAAACATTATCTGATCATGCATGCATTATGATGGTTTTTAGTTTTTACTCATCTTCCTGGAAAAAAATGCTAAAACAGGTTACTTGGGTGGAGCATGTGGAAATTGAAGACAAAACACCAACTCATCGGCTTTATAGAGATGTTATTCACAGTGGGTTGGCATTTGGAGCTGAAAGATGGCTTGCTGTTCTTCGGAGGATTTGTGAAAGATTTGCTTGTCTTATGGTGACAGGCACCTCTACTACTCGGGATCTTGGAGGGGGTAATTTCAACATATATACCAATGATGCCTAATTTCCTTAGCTTGTTATTAAACGTGTTATATACATTTATGTATTCTCCTTTTCAGTAATTCCATCACCTGATGGCAAGAGAAGCATGATGAAGCTTGCACAAAGAATGGTAAACAATTTCTGTGCAAGCATTAGCACATCTATAAGCCATCGGTGGACCACCCTTTCCGGCTTGAATGAGGTTGGAGTTCGAGTGACCGTCCATAAGAGCACCGATCCCGGCCAACCCAACGGCGTCGTTCTTAGTGCAGCTACTACTATATGGCTTCCAATTTCCCCGCAAAATGTCTTCAGTTTCTTCAAGGATGAAAGAACTCGATCACAGGTGTGGTGATGTTTGGATTAATCTGTTAATATGATAAATAAGTTTGAAATTTTTTTTAACTGTTGTATTGCTTTTTTGTTATCTTATTGTCGTCCTTCAGTGGGATGTTCTTTCCAGTGGCAATGCGGTGCAAGAGGTTGCTCATATAGCAAATGGGTCACATCCTGGGAATTGCATATCTGTTCTTCGAGTAAGTGTTTGCAATGGATTTTCTTGATTTTTTTTTTTTTTGTGGGGGGCGGGGACTAAAATTCTAGGCTGTTTTCCTTGAATAGGCTTTCAACACTAGCCAGAACAATATGCTTATACTTCAAGAGAGCTGCATAGACTCATCAGGTGCACTTGTGGTCTACTGCCCCGTTGATCTCCCAGCAATAAACATAGCAATGAGCGGTGAAGATCCTTCCTACATTCCTCTGCTACCATCAGGGTTCACCATTTCGCCTGACGGCCGACCCGACCAGGGGGACGGCGCGTCGACAAGCTCTGCCAGCACGCACAGCGGCAACATGGGCAGGTCGGGCGGTTCACTAATTACAGTGGCATTTCAGATACTAGTTAGTAGCCTGCCATCTGCTAAGCTGAACTTGGAGTCGGTGACTACTGTTAATAACCTTATCGGCACCACTGTCCAGCAAATAAAGGCTGCCTTGAATTGTCCTAGTTCCTGATGAACCTGCTTCATCTGCCATGGACAACTGTTTTTTTTTGATCTACCATCCTTAAATATACTGATCAGAGCCTGTTTGTGCTGGAGGGTATTCAATGCTGAAGAAGTATATGGGGGTTGGTTGGGACTTTGAATGCCCTCTCATCAAGAGGCTGGAAGCTGGCTTATTTACTGATGCTGCTGTTGTTTTTGCTGCCAAGGTTCATTATATTTTTACACCCAACTTTTTTTTTTTTTTTTTGGTTTTGTTTTGCCATTTAGCATTAGAAGAAGATTAGTCTTAAAAGAAAGAGGGAGTCAAGAACGCACCATACTTAAATTTCCTGCTGGTTTTCTCTCACTTTTGAAGCTTTTTTTTTTTTTTTTGCATTCCATAAAATTGCCACTGTACAACAACACAGCAAGAAAAAGTATGGTTCGGGTATTGACTTCCGTTGATGGGCTTTCTTTCTTTCAATCCACTGTATGAATTATTCTTGTCTTTTATCTATTCTTGTGACAAAACAAGAAGCCTTCTTCTCTCTCTCTCTCTCTCTCTCTCATAAATGGGTTTTGTCTGTTTGAAAGGAGAGGCAGGAGTTTGAAAGCAACGAGAAAAGGTAGGGGGTCAGACATTGATGGTTTGGATAGCCAACGTAGCTTCACATCAATGGTGGGCTCCATGCCTTTTTTCTCAGACTGAAAGTGCTCTAAATTGAACTTGAAAAGATCCCCTACTATTTTTACACATTTGCCTTGTCATTCTGCAGGAAAATGCATCTGTTCATTGATATTGACCATTTAAATATTGGCTACGTAATGGGTCGTTTTAGACTACTCACATATTCCTGAATTTCAACCAAAATTTAGGAATCAGTCCCACTTTTTTTTTTTTGCCTCTTTATTCAAATTTAAAGATTTTAGTCAATTTTGTTCTACAAATGGATAGTAATTTAAATAGCAAATATGAAAAAGAGTTAATATAAGACTTACTTGTTCAAGTAAGTTTTGGATTGTTTGCCTCTTTTACTTGTTTGAGCACGTAGATGTTAAAGTATTAATTAAATTTATTTATTTCTATTAGTTTAAGCTTTTAGTATAAGTGATAATTTAACATAATATCAGAGTAGAGGTTTTGAATTCGAACCGTCTTCTTCAATTACTTTTTATTTTAATTAAATATTTTACGTACTGGTTTTATTTATTAAATAAGAATTTGAGCCTACATGTAAGGAGTGTTAAAATAGTGATTAAATTTACTTATTCTTATTAACTTAAACTTTTAGAATAAATGGTAATTTATCACAAAAGACTTTACATTTGCTGTCCAAAGCAATTCAAGTAGCAAATTGTTAAGAATTCAAATTCAGTCTTTGTTTTTTTTATTCTTTCTCTCTACTATTTAAATATTATTTTAATTATTCTTCATTATTTCTTTATTCACAAGGCTTTCATTTTGGAACGGGCAATTCACGAAGCATCTTAAAGGCATAGAATCATGAAAATGTATTTCTTTTTAGGAAATATTTTTTAGGAAATTTATTGGAAAGCCTAAAAAAAGGATCAAATGTATTTCTTTTTTTCCACCTAAATTATAAGCTTATTGCTATATTATTTTATGAGTTTAAACATTGTTTTAATTTTTAAACTATTTAGTTATAGTGTTTTCTTGCTATTAATTTTTTTAAAAAAAAAATTATTTTAATTGCAATAAGTGAAATCGCAATTAATCATATGTTTAACATTTATTATTCAATTTAAATATTTAAATGATCTTACAGCTTAAAGTGAGAAAATACAATATATAGGAAAGCGAGGAAAAAAAAAAATTTATAAGATGGCGTGTAATATGCAGCTCCTAGAGAATCTAGGTGTGTAGGAGTATGAAGTGAGTAGATCTAACATGGACACATGACCCATTTTGGTGATAGCCAAACTGCAATTGCCAGTCCTCTCACCATTAATAGAGGAAAACAAAATGCGACTTTTCTTTTTCTTTTTTGTCCTCTCTTTTTATGAGTCAAAATGCGGCTCTTTTTTTATATTCAAAAAGATGGTTTTTATAAAATAAAAAAAAACACTCCCCAAGTAATAGCCCAATTTCAATTTACTCCTTTTTTTTTTGATTTTTTTGAAACTTCCCTTATTCTATTTAAAACGTTCAAAACTGTCTATATGATATTAACCTTATTCAAGTGAAGCCACCCCTCCACCTTTTTTCGGGGGAGGGGTTGACCAATCGCAACAGTGGAGGTGATCATGCAAGCCACCCACCAATTTAGGGTGATTGTACGATCCACTCCTCCATTGGGAGTGATCGTGTGAGCTACCCTTTTGTCGTAGATGGTTTCCCTCCGCAAAGGTTGGAGGGGTCCCATTTGTTATATATATATATATATATATATATATATAAAGTTAATTCTTAGACGTTAAAGTTAATTCTTAATTTATTTGGCAAAATACCTTGCTTTATTAATCCCATTAATGTTATGTACATAGTTTTCGACGATTTTAGACAAAATGAGTGCAATAAAAATTGCGTAAAACTTAAAAAGTTAAAAGTTAAATTAGAAACCTATGAAGTAAATTGAAATCACACTATTACTAAGACCAATGTATCATGGGCTGAAGCTGAATGATAAAGAGAAGGGCCACAAGTAAGACCCACCATTCTATTACTTTTAAGCAATTTCTAATTGGAAGAGGAGACACAACCCTTCTAAACTTAACCCTACTCCCCTTTTTTAAGAAAGAGTAATACTAGAAATTATATTTTTATCTTACGACTATATCACAATATTGACATGTTAATCTTAACAAACTATTGTACTTATTTTTCTTTTTTTAACAATGACCGATCGAAAAGTTGGCTGAAACTACTGTGTCAACATTGTAGAATAATTATGAGATAAATATGTGATTTCTAGAATTACTCTTTTAGAAATAAGTAATGCTATTTACTACATTTTTATCTCACAATGTTGATGAGACAATCATATTCAACTCTGGCACTGTACAGGTATAGGTGGCAAAACAGTCTCAAAACCATTTAAAATAGACCATACCCCTTATAGCACTAAAATCAGTTTCTCTTAAATCTCATTCTCTTCTCTAGTGTAGGATAAACTGTTAAAAAAACTATGAAACAACTTCCGTAAGTGTTTCCTAAACTATAGAAATACCAAAGGAACCACTTTTAGTTTCTTACATCTACGGAACCAAAAGTGGTTCCCTTAACATTATTTTAAAATAAAAGGTTTTTTCTTTTCTCTCTCTTTCCTTTAGCATTTATTTTAAACAATTTTTAATTGGCTTTCTCTTTTCCTAACATTTAATTTTAATAATATTTAAATAATATAGGAAAATGATAATGGAAGCAGCTGTGGAGCTTATTTAAATAGGGAAGTAAAAAGTAATTTGATTTTCTTCATTGAGGTTAAGGGAAGCTGTTGCTAGTGCTTTTAGTATTGTGGAGATTGTAGTACTCATGTAAACTTTATAAAATTATAAAAGTACCCTTAAATTACAATTAATTTTTTATTTTTAAATAAGGGTATTTTAGAAATTTTCAATGCCCCCGTTTGAATTTAACCCTAAATACTAACGGGATGGGTAAGATTGTAAAAATTTAAAAGTTCGATACACTAAATTACGAATTTTTGAATTTTGAAAGAATATTGCAAAAGTAATAGAGGTTCAGGGGGTTAAGTGAATTTTTTCCAAAAGAATAAGAAATATAGGAAGATCCCATCTAAAAAAAAATACATACAAAAGAATATGTAAAAAATACACTTTAGCCCCTGAACTACTATCACTTTTATACTTAAGCCACCAAACTTTAAAAAGTGATGTATGGATTCCTCCAACTACCATTATGTTACAAACAAGCACTATATTCGTAATTTCCATTAAAATATCCTTAAAATTAATAAAAATAAAATATATACAAAATGAAAAATTTAAAATATTGAAAAATAAAACAAATACATACACACGTGGGTGTGAGTGTATATATATATATATATAAGTAAAAAAAAAAACCTTTGAACTTTGGGGTAGGCGAATCATCCCAAGTTTTCAATTTAAGATGGTTGAATCATCCCATAGTTTTTGACTCTTTGGGGTGGCCGAATAACTCCCACAACCACCCCCCTTTTGGATTTTGAGGGTGGTTCAAAGATTGTGAAAGTGGTTTGGCCCACCCTTTAATTTAATTTAATTTTTTTTACCAGTTTTATTTTTTTTTTATTATTTCATTTTGTTTTTAAATGATTTTTAAGGACATTATGATAAGAAGCGTTCAAAAATATATATATTTTTTTTCATCTATTTTGACGCCAATTGCTAACATAGTGATGGAGTGATTTATTTGTAACTATATGCTAATGGAGGGACTGAGTAACCCTTTTTTAAAGTCTGAGTACATAATGGTAGCAGTCCATGGAGATAAAAAGTTTATTTTCCCAAAACATTGTTTTTAACTTTAACAAGAAAGGCCATCCATAATTTATAAAAAGAGATAAAAAGGGGAAAGAAAAATTGATGATGAGAGTTATCTTTTATTGCCAAAACCAGTGATAAGAAGTTTATTGTCAACTGTTCCTTTCTTGTTCTTGTGGAGCACAAAGCAGTGAAACGCAAGCTGTCCCTGATTTACATTTATTTTAGTTCTGCAATATTAAAAAAAAATAATAATAATCCTATAAAATGTATGCTTTTGAATGATTCAACCTGTAACCTATACCTACTATAATGGGTTTCTGTGAAAGTTTTCACCAAACATTCAGCTTGGAATATGGATGAGTTGTCCAATCTATCTTTCTCACATGGCCAAATTGCAGCAAATTAGGAATAGATGCCATGTTTGAGCAATCAGGGACAAAGGCAAAGCTGTTTCCATACTCATAGAATTAGCTTTATTTCGGAAGAATATGTGCATTAGTTAAAATGGATAATTAATACTTCAAAAAAAAAAAAAAAAAAAAAAGAAGAAACCTACATGAGCAAAGTTTATTGAACTAACATATGTCCTAAGAGCATATGATTCTACCATAAAATTTTAAAATTATATATAAAAATCATATGCTTTATTAAAAATATATGTAAGAATCATATTCTTTAAAGGTATATCGACGTTTGTTTAATAGATTGAATTTGAAAAAAATTTCTCAATTCCATTTGGCCATTTGCCAAAACCTTTGTCTTACAACCTACAAAGAGAAGAAAGTTCACTTGGTGCAATGATTTGCAATACTTTTCAATGAATAAGTATTCCCTACAATTTTAATAAAATTATAGATTCTCATATTATGTGAATTTATGCCATTTTTTACATCGAAGGATGTAAATTCAGGCCTTGGTGCAATGATTTGCAACACTTTGAGCCAAAAACTGTTTTTTTGTTTACTGAATAAATGTCTCTTCAAAAATGAAGAAAAAACTTTTTTTTTTTTTAATGTCTTAGTAACAGGCCCTGTTTAATACGTGACATTTTTTAAACCGTTCGATGTAAAGAACAAACTTAATTCACATAATATAAGAAATTGTAAGTGATCCTACTCCCTTTACAATCCTAGAGGAAATGACATATTTTAGTTTCATCAATTCATTTTTGTGTTTTTTTAACTGAAGAAAGAAAAATCCTAATTTCACAAATCCCCACAAGTGAATTTCAAACCTTATCCTTAAAACAAGAAAAAGCTCGACATCATTTACCTATTTGCATTTATTTTTCTAGTTGCCATTAAATGGTGTTGCTTATAAGTAACATTACATTTATAATGCATGGATGTGATAGGTCTCATTTTTTCTCATTTGTTCGGATAAATGACCTAGTGGTTAAAGTATTGCTTTCACTAAATTATTAACTTTTACAATATTCTAATACACACATGAGGAATGCCTTCAATTTAAGTAAGAAAGAAAGTCCTTAGAAAAAAAAAAAAAAAAAAGAAGCAAGAAAGAAAGACCATTCCCATATAAACTCCAACCCCCCCCCCCCTCCCCCCCAACAAAAAAAAAAAGGAAAAAAAATTTATGTATTTTTTTGTCATTTTATTGACCTCAAAAAGAAAAATCCCAACCCAGCTGCTCTTAATATTTGTGCCGGATAAAAAAAAATAGCCCAACAAAGGCAACAACCCTCAATTTTTCAGACCCAAAAAAACCCTACACTGACTTCCTAGATTAAAACCCTAGTGGCCCATTTGGCTGGGCTCCATTAGTTTGAAGCCTGTCATGAACTGCTTTTTAATTTTTTTTTTTTTAAAAAAAAGAGCCACAATATCGGTATCTACTAGGTTAGCAAAGGAAATTTTATGATTTAATTAATTATTTTGTGGGGACATTATTATGATTGATTCAAAGAAATCGAAAAGGTGAGAATTTTATTATTATAGCATGGTGGGTTAAATTAAATTATTTATCTAGTGCAAACCATTCAAAGAAAGGAAGGGCCCAAAGTTGTATAATGGGCACGATTTTTGTAAAGGCAAAACTAGCTTGGCCCAATTAAAAGTAATGTGAAACTACTCTAAGCCCATGTCCAATTTATCATTGAAGAGGTCTTTTGAGGGAACTCATCATGTCAAACAATTTCTAAGTTCAATCGGCTTCAGAAATCAGAAAGAAAAAAAAAAGACCAAGTTATCCAAATTTTACCAAGTCAAATTTTGTCCCTTACTTCTTTTTTGTTTGCCCCTTGACGTTTTTTTGGTAAAATTCTCACACCGCACTGAACAATCCAACTAAAATGAGCTTCTATAATACAGGAGTAATGATACATCTCAACAAATTATCTGCAATTCATCCACAAGGTAATGGTGCAGCGTAAGTCAACCCTTGTGGTTTAATAATAAGTTGGGTGATGTGGGACGGTTGACTGACCACGCCACATAACCATTTTGAGATAACATTACAGATAATTTTTGCTGAAATGTAACATTACTTTCATAATACAAAGGAGTATATGACATTAGAGGACAATAGGTTAGACACGAATTCTTGCCCTCAAACATCATTTGTTCACTAGCCTTCTTCTAAGGTTGCGTTGGCATTAATTTTCACACTCGTAGCTCCCCTTTTTTTCTCTCTCCGACCTTTTGTTTAAATAAAACAATTTAACAAAATTGATGGCTTTAACTAAACATTTGACAATATTTTTTATGTGCCGAATCTTCTCTTTTTAGATAGTGAGAAGGATCTCCCCTCGTAGTCCCTTTCTTTTTCTTCTCATCTATTGGGGTGCCATGATAAATATACCAAAGTTCAACTTAAATAACCCCACTACACAAAAATAATTGATAAGGCCACAAGCTCCGCCATGTGGCAGAGCATCTAGGAACCTTTTCAAGGATCTCATCTTATAAAAGGGAGCACACACTCATCCACGTATGCAACACTCTCAATTTTTTGATCCCCGTTCTCTCTATTTTTGCCCCTTGGTTGTTCACAAATTGCTTCAATATTGTTTAAACAATTTTTTTTTTTTTTAAAAAAAAGGATGATGGGTTAGGCACTAAAATTTTACGTAGTAGCGGTTGAGTTACCCTAAATAAAAAAGTAGGGGAAAAATTAGAGGCCAAATGAATCAAGATCCAAGATCTTGAAGAATAAAAATCATGGCTGAGAAAACTGGAGGTACAAATCTTTTTCTTTCCACAGCAGCAGCAGCAGCAGCAGCCTCATGTGATTCCGTACACGGGTCTTGCCTCACATCCATCCAAACATCAGACAAAATAATGAAGTGATATTAATAGCAATAAAAGAGACAGATAGACAGCCAGACAAAAAGACTCAAAGTTGAACAATAGACAAACTTATCAAATCCGAAACCAGAGGATCTTACACAAATATCAGCCTCTCATATTAATATTATTCAGGAATTTTTTTTTTTTTTTTTTTTTAAAAAATCTATGTATTAATTGTTTGTAACTTTTAAAATTAGTATTTAATTAAAATTTCAACCATAATTTTAAAAAATAAGTCAATTCTTTCGTTTTCTATATTCTATATTCTTTCCTTTTCATTTGGATGAGATTACAAACAACCTTCCCCAAAAACAGCAGAAATTGTGGTTCCAATTTATTCAAAGACTCCTTGCATCTTGCTGCTTGCCTACCTCATAAGGTTAGGCTTCTCTGCAGCAATTGAATGTGTCCAGCTTATTCGTGGACCATTCATCAGACAGGATTTCGTTTGTGATGATGACTCTTACTTCTGATTCAAATATTGTAAGAGGGTTCATATGAAACCTATTTATCTAAATAAATTTTGAACTGTCCGACCACTTACTCAGATAAGCATATCCCAATTAAACTGTCTCATATGTACTGTTTATATTATTAGAGTTCCTTATCCACATATTCAAGCCTTTGTGTGGATAAGAAGTTTCAAACTTGATATAAATGCTAGGAAAAATTTTACTTATCCACGTTAACTATCATTAAATTTTTATTTAAAACAAAAAAAAAAAATTAAAAATTGCAAGGTAGAGTTTTAAACTATTTGCCCATTTCATTTAATCCTAACCGTCCTTATTATTATTATTAACTCAAATGGCTAACATGTAAAATGTAGGCTATATATCCTCATAAAATTTATAAAAATATAAGGAAAAAATGTAAAATTGATCTTTGTGGTTGACCTAAATTACAGACCATTCCTTTTAGTATAAAAAAAATTCAAAGGTCCTTATGGTTGATCAAAATAACAAATCACTTCCTGAAGCAAATTTCGTCAGTCATTTTAACAAAAACCGTTAGTTTGTCACACTATTCATTTTAACAATAACGCACTACCTTTATTGGTCTGACATAACAGATTAACGATTTATGTTAAAATAATTGATAAAATTTTACTTCATGAAGTGATTTGTTATTTTGATCAACCACATAAATTTTTAAGTTTTTTCTTATAGCACAGGGAGTGATCTATAATTTAGGTCAACTATATAGACTAATTTTATATTTTTTCTAAAATATATCCATGGCCATAGATTTTGGTGGTTTAGAATGTTAAATCAAATAATGTGATGTTGACTTAGTTTGTTGCGGGGCCATGTTTGTTCTTTTGTTCACCAAGAAGGAGAGATGTTTGGGCCAATTAAAAAGTCTTATCTTTGAAGTTGTTTCTACAGCCCACTTTCCACCTATTGTAAAAGCACATGTAGGGCCCTTTCAAAAGCCTCAAGTTTCTCATACTTTTGTAGTGGCGCACAAGAGAGAATCACACAAGGATTTTCTTTTTGTCGCAATCCTCTTTTGTAATTTTGTTTCACTATGTTTTCTTTTTTCTTTCTTTTTTTTTTTTGCAATTTTTGTTTTAAGTGAAATATTCTCCGCACATAAATGTAGGCTTGTTATACTGAACCATATAAATTTTGATGTCGT
>FXXK01001463.1:116935-156637 GCA_900184695.1 Betula pendula | reverse complement strand
TCGTTGCTTAGGGGGAGTCAATGGCTTTTGGAGTAGATACCATGCCCTTAGGCCGACAAACAGTGAGTATCTTGATATGATTGTAGCATTGTGCATATTGTTTACCTTATTTGAGTATGATTAGCGGTGGATATCGAAGCCCTAGCCCTTCTATTCTTATTATTTCAATTCAATCTTTAATATCGTTCCATTCAAAATATCTTCTTAGAAATTGCTTTTTAAACATATTTTACCAATCCTCGTGGGAATGATCTCGTATTTGCCATCTATACTATTATTTTGATCTTGTGCACTTGTGAGTAAAACGTGCATTTATTCACCTATTTATTTAGGTGGATATTTGTACAACACAAATCCGTTAAGAAGCCTCGTGGTATAGTTGAAGATGTGATAATAAGAGTGGGCAAGTTCTACTTTCCTGTGGACTTCATAGTTCTTGATACAGAACCTGTCCTTGATCCCACTAAACTGATTCCCGTCATCCCCGGACGTCCTTTCTTAGCTACGACTAATGCATGTATCAATTGCAATACCAGGGAGATGGAAGTAACTTTTGGGAATATGAAAGTCAAGTTAAACATTTTCAATGCTTTTCAGCAATTGTCGAATACAGAGGAGTGTTTCTTTGTGGATAAGATTGAAGAAACTGTGGAAGACACACTCCCCCGCCTTTTGCCAAATGACCCATTGGAGGCTTGCCTATCTCATTTCGATGTTGAGAACTTCAACACGGAGCAATATGTTGACGAGGTTATTTCCTTGCTTGACATTGCGGCCACAATAGACTTTCTACCCTGGAGAGTACCAAAGGAGCCCTTACCCCTTACAAGAGGCATTCCTCCTGTTTCTTCCCTTATCACCCTGCCGAAACTTGAGCTAAAACCACTTCCTACAAAACTCAAGTATGCCTACTTAGGATCAAATGACACTCTCCCGGTCATCATTGCTTTTGATTTACAAGAAGACCAGGAGAGCAATTTATTGGATGTTCTCAAGGAACACAAAAAGGCTATTGGTTGAAGTGTTGGAGACTTGAAAGGGATTGACCCTTCCATTTGCATGCACCGCATTCATTTGGAGGATAAAGCTAAGCCCTCTCACGAGGCACAATGTCAATTGAATCCCAAGATAAAGAACGTGGTCATGGAAAAGGTAGTTAAACTGCTAGATGCGGGCATCATTTACCCCATCTCAGACAGTAGATGGGTTAGTCTCATTCAGGTGGTACCTAAGAAATCTAATATCACTGTAATTAAGAATTCGGTAGGTGATTAAATTCCACAACGCACGACCACGGGATGGCGTGTTTGTATTGACTACCGGAAACTTAACTTAACAACTAGGAAGGATCATTTCCCACTTCCATTTATTGATCAAATCCTAGAGTGTCTTGCTGGCCAGAGTTACTATTGCTTCCTGGATGGATATTCAGAATATAATCAAGTGGCTGTTGATCCTCAGGATCAAGAAAAGATGACTTTCACCTGTCCCTTTAGTACCTTTGCATATAGACACATGCCCTTCGGGTTATGTAATGCACCCGCCACTTTTCAAAGGTGCATGATGTCTATTTTCTCGGACATGGTGGAGAATTTTCTTGAGGTGTTCATGGACGATTTCTCTGTCTTTGGACCCTCCTTTAATGATTGTCTCCATAACCTTTCACTTGTTCTTAAACGATGCAAGGAGACAAACTTAATCTTGAGCTGGGAGAAGAGCCATTTCATGGTTCAAGAAGGGATTGTACTGGGACACATAGTGTCCAAAAGAGGACTTGAGGTAGATAAAGCGAAAGTGAAATTAATTTCCAAACTTGAACCACCTACTACGGTGAGGCAGATTCGCTTGTTTCTTGGACATGACAACTTTTATCGCCGCTTCATTAAAGACTTTAGCAAAATTTCACGACCCTTGTGCAATCTTCTTGCCAAGGAAACTCCCTTTAATTTTGATGAAGCGTGTCTTGAGGCATTTGAGAAACTTTGGTCTCTTCTATCCTCCGCTCTTATTATGAAGACTCCTAACTGGTCTCTCCCATTCGAGATAATGTATGATGCATCTGACTATGCCGTCGGTGCAGTTTTAGGTCAGCGTGAGGACAAGCTCCCTCACGCTATTTACTATGCTAGCAAAACTTTGCTGGACGCTCAAGTGAATTATACAACTACAAAGAAAGAGTTGCTAGCAGTCGTCTTTGCCTTGGACAAATTTCGTTCTTATCTTTTGGGGTCCAAGGTAATCATATACTCTGACCATGCCGCTCTGAGGCATTTAATGGCAAAATGGGAAACAAAGCCCCGTTTAATAAGGTGGATCCTCTTGTTGCAAGAATTTGATCTAGAAATTTGAGATAAAAAGGGATTTGATAATCTTGTGGCCGACCATCTTTCTCGCATTTTTATCGAGTCTTCTCTCATTCCAGTTCATGATTCTTTTCCGGATGAGCAACTATTTGAGATTACTCTGAAAGAAGTGCCACGGTATGTTGACATTGCAAATTACCTAGCCATAGGTAAGATTCCTTTTCATTGGACGAAGCAAGCAGGAGAGCACTTCTTCAAGCAGATCCGATCCTATTTTTGGGAGTATCCTGAGCTCTTTAAGTATTGTGCTGACCAAATCATACGCCGTTGTGTACCTCAAAGCGAAGTTCAAAGCATACTCTCCTTTTGCCACACTTTGGCTTGTTGAGGACATTTCAGTGCAAATAAGACTACGGCGAAAGTCTTACAGAGTGGATTCTATTGGCCGTCCTTATTTAAGGACACGAATAAATTTTTTCGAGCGTGTGATAGATGTCAACCCCTTGGAACAATGTCCAGAAGGGACATGATGCCTCTAAACCCCATCTTGATAGTGGAAATTTTTTATGTGTGGGGAATAGACTTCATGGGACCCTTTCCGCCCTCTTTTGAATTCAAGTATATTCTTGTGGCAGTGGACTATCTTTCTAAGTGGATAGAGGTTGTGGCTACCAGAACCAATGACCATAAAGTTTTTATCAAATTCATTCAATCTAACATCTTTAGTCGATTTGGTACGCCTCATGTGATTATTAGTGACGGAGGAAAGCATTTTTGTAACCGGTTTCTTAAAACCTTACTTTTCAAATACTTTGTCACTCACAAGGTTAACACACCCTACCAAGACAAGTGGCCAGGTAGAACTATCCAACAGGGAAATCAAGCACATTCTTGAAAAAATGGTTAAGCCAGGTCACAAGGATTGGTCCTTGTGACTCAACGATGCATTGTGGGCTTACCATACATCATTCAAAACACCGATTAGCATGTCGCCATACCAGTTGGTTTATGGCAAAGCATGCCATCTCCCTGTTGAGTTGGAGCACAAGGCGTGGTAGGCCATTAGGACATTCAATTTTGATATGAAATCTGATAGTCGCGGAGCGCTACCGATTTTAAAATTTATAATTAACCGCTCGCGATAGATCGTATCCTTGTATGATAGCTCTAAAAGAGGGTATCGTCCACAGGGACTGTGATGGTTGGTTTACCAAGTTTTTGAGGTTTTCTCTAGCTCAACTCATGAAAAGAAATATGTTTTTGGTTTTTAAACTTAAATGACATAAACATAAATGACTTAAACATAAATAACATAAACATAAATGACATAAATGTAAATGACGTAAATGTAAATGACATTAAGTGTAAATGGCACAAATGTAAAGATAAAGGCGAAAGTAGATAGAAACAGATTATATCTAGCATGGATCTTAACAAAAGTATGGTTTTGAGCATGTAAAGGTTGTCAACCCTCACAACAACTCATCAAGAAATTACTATCAAAAGAAAATGATAAAGCATCATAGTTTCGCACTAGTCACTCACCTAACACCCTACATGTGAAATAACTCGTGTTCCCTAGCATGCGATATAAACTCTCTCAATAGCCTACACAATATCATGAAATAAGCATAAAATATCATAGGTTTCCACTCCTCTTTCCATCTATTCTAAGTTACACTAACATAGATTGAGTCGTGGTCCTTAGCATACCCTATCAAACTCACATAACATCATGTCAAAAGCATCATTGCATAGCTTATACTTTCTCAATCAAAGACATCAAAAGTATTGAAATCATTCAAAACTTAACCCAATTCCTCATAGACAAAGAACAAGTTTCATCTCAAATGGTATAATCAATAAGAACAAACCTTATGCATATACAATCACCATACCATTTATACAAAATCCTAGCTAAAAACAATCAACCCATAGCCCCATAGAAAGAATTACATCAAACCCTAAAAAGGAATTGTTTCCTCAAGAGGGTTATGGAATTCTTCATTAGGTTGAAGAAAACCATTCCCCAAAGGATTGTAATGCTATGGGCTGGTTCTATCTATTGTCTATACAAGCAAAAGAAGTGAAAAACTAAGGAAAATTAAACTAAAACCGAGCTCTCTCATTTTTCGGACAGAAAACACATATATCACACATTTCAAGCCTTGATCTTTCTTAAGGAAAGATCAAGCTAAAGATCCGACTTCCAGCTGTTTGGGAGTCCTCTGGGGAGTGAATTCAGTGCCTACAATGTGCTGGCAAGCCGCAATTTTGGACCAAGAAATATCCCCACCGTCAATAGTTGTCAAAATGTTCTTCCAGTTTCTAGAAGCTGCGAGGGCGCTCGAGCGTCATATGCTGCTGATGCTCGATTCCTACACGCGGGGCTTGCAAGCGTTAGGCTTAAGCTGACACTCTTGCGGCTGGCACTCGAACACCAGATATGGGCGTTCAAGCGTCACTCCTTCTACAGCACTTTAATTTCTCAAAATTATCTTCAAGCTTAATGTCCCTGATATGTCTTGAATTTTCATTAAGACCTGAAAATAGGCAAACACTAAAACACACTAAAATATTAGATAACAATACAAACTAAGGTATAACACATGCAAGTTAAGGGGCTTGAATGTGTGACATTCAGCACTTATCAAAATCGGCTGGATTCCACCGGAGACTAGAAATGAGCGAGCTTGAAGAGCTGCGTAATGACGCTTACGAAAGTGCCTGGATGTACAAGGAAAAAATAAAGGCATTTCATGATAAACACATCCGGCCTAAAACTTTTGTCCCGAACCAGAAAGTATGGTCGTACAATTCTAAACTTAGCCTATTTCCTGGTAAGCTCCAGTCGAGATGGGATGGCCCATTCATTGTCACGTTAGTCTTTCCTCATGGAGCAATTGAGCTAAGAGACCCGAAGAGTGGCCAAATTTTCAAGGTCAATGGTCAGAGATTGAAACCCTACATCCAGGGTGTGGAGCATAATGAAGATGTGGATTCTATCAATTTGATGGATCCCATCTATTTGGAGTAATATATATATTTATTTATATATATATTAATATTGTTTATTCTGAAAATGGAAAAGGGTGAAGTTTTGAAGTAAGGATCGAGCGCAATAAGCTGGTGCTTGATCCCATCCACAGATAGTGAAGATCCAGCACAAAATCTGGCGCTCGATCCCTCCAATATTTCACTGGTGATCGAGCGCCAAACTTTGAGGATCGATCGCCATTATTTCATTGGTGATCGACCGCCAGAAATGGGGATCGAACCCCATCGACCTAGAAGGTCACATGACCAGTTTAAAATCCCATTTCCTCCCTCATTTGTTCATTTCTTCCCCTGCGCTCGATACCAACTCTCTCCCCCTTCTCTAACCTAACTCCATTTTTAGGTAAGTTTGTTTATTTTCTTTATATTTTCACTTTAATTTTAGTTTCTTTTTGTTTAATCATATTCCCCAACCCCTTTCTCTCCTTCCCCACCAATTTATTTCTCAAAATTTTTCATTTGGTGTATTTTTTTCTATTTGGAACAACAAGTGTTTGTCAAAATTCCCCAACGAAAATTTCCATGGCAAACACTCATCTTTCATCCTCTCGGGCATCGGGTGAGGATAGTCCTTTCATCAACCTCCATTGGCAACACTTTGAGCTCAATCCTGAGACCAAGTTCGACATTGTGGGAGCCTTTCAGGAAATCAAATATGTAAAGTGGGCAAGGCAACAATTCAAGAAAAGGAAATTAATGCCCTTGCTCCAGCCCGTGTACCATGTGTAACACCCGCTCTTTGTCCGTCTATTCTATCAGAATAGGACTTTTGATCCGGACCAGCCCAGGGTGTTATCCTCTACCAACGATGGTGTTGAATTTCAAGTAACCATTAAGGACATCGCGGAAGTACTTGGTGGCCCACATGAGTGCCCATCTCCGCGCTTCACTAAGCCCCCCTCCGAGTTTGATGTGCACATGATTGTGCAAGACATGTGTGAGGGAGAATATGCCGACAAGAAGAAAAATTGCACAAGTAAGGCCAAGTTGCCTTCAAAACTTTGGTTGGTGGACACGGTGCTCAAGAAGAACGTGTTTCCATTGGGACATAAGATTCGGCGGACTAGTGAGTTCTTGGTAGCTCTGTATGCGTTTTACAAGAAACATTGGTTGTCAGCACCACAACTTATTTGGAGCCAAATGCACAAGTGCTGGGACGAATATGTTGATAAGAGGTTGCTAGGTGAAAACAAGAACCTACCTTTCCCCTTCTTGGTCACTAAGCTTGTTGTCAACAAGGGCTTCGAAATCCAGGACAACGACAATATTGCTGGTACCTTTCTGGAATTCGGGCTGGCACAATGGAATCGCAGTACCTCCCACATGAAAAGAAGAGCTCCCACTCTTGAGCTAGACATAGAGATGGAGGATACCGCTGCTGAGATGGTCGAAGGTGAGCTATTAGTTCTTCTCGAGGATAGAGTTCCACTCTCCCACACAGAGTACGAACTACTACAAGAGGAACTGCAGAAAATACACTAGCAGCAAGCCGAGTTTGGGGATACACTTCAGTCATTTGGAGTGACACTTTAGGAGATCCTGAGTCATCTTCCACCTGCTCCATGATTTATATTTCTCATTGTACTTTTTATGGCATTGGACTTTGTATTTTGAGCACATTGTTGTATTTTGAGAACATTGCAATATCTATCCAACAATGTACTTTTAATTGCCATTTTCTTAAAGGACAGGTTTTATGATTCAATTCGGGATTGTAAGATTCAATTTTCTTCTTTATGTTCTAATTCATATTTGTTGTTAATATTCATGTTTATATTATTCCTTAGAATTTTGTTGGTCTTTAATTTTTATTTACACTTCATTGGTGAGCTTAAGATGATGAACACATGATCATGCAATTAGGAATTCTAATCTTTTTACTTGCTTTTGGCTTTTGAGATTTCATTTGTTTCAGCTTGAAATAGCACAAACACATTGGCACATGGTTTGTGAGGTATGAGTCTTAACAACAACATGTTTGTTTTCATTATCTCGTATGCAATTGGATAACTTGTTAAATGGATAACCTGGGCAATAAAATGATGAAAAAAAATGATGACACAGCTAGTTTGACTTCGTAGCCTTGTTGACTCGAGTATATAAGCCCTTAGGGATGTCTCTACATCTAGTGCCCTAAAGCCATTTGGTTTGGGAGTCATTAGCCTAACAATCATTATATGGGTCAATTAGAAAAGCTTAATGGAGCTAAGCTAATAGCTGTGTAAATATAACAAAGGTCAGTAAATATTAACTATGCTCTGGTTGTTTCATCTAATTAGAAATTTCAATGAATTTTGAGGTATTGAGACACTTATGTTGGAAATTATTTTGAAACCTCATGTCTATGTGCTAGTATCACTTTACACCAATTGGAACATATTTGGAATCTCAGCTAGCCATTTGTAAGTAATTATATTTTGTAATTCTTAAGTTGTTGTGAAAATGGAGTTTATTAGTTTAAGCTTGCTATTGACATGTGAACCATGATTTTTATGATACTTTATTCTTTGTGATAATATAGCCATACACAATGTTTGTGGGTAACATTCTGTTAAACCCTCAGGAAACTTCACTCGTCCACTAGTTATGCTAGGGGTTTAAAAGGCTTGTTGCATGTGCTAAATGCAATCGTGTTTCCCACGAAAGAGGAGGTAGAATAGCTATATATATGTTCTTTTATTTTGCTTTTAGTTTTGTAATGCTAAGGAACTAGCATTATGTAAGTTTGGGGGTGTGATTAGTGTTGAATGTTGCACATTCAAGCCCTTTAACTCGCATATGTTAAACCTTAGTTTGTATTGTAATATAATGTCTTGTTGTGTTTTAGTGCTTATCTTATTTTGTAGGACCTAATGGAAATACAAGCAAAATCATCACCATTAGGCCTAATGTAAATCAAGAGAAGTTGAAGGGCTAAAGAAGGTTTGGGGATCGATCACCACAATCCAAGGATCGATCATAGCTTGGGATCGAGCACCACAATTCAAGGATCGATCGCAGCTGGCGCTCGAGCGCCAACTTTTGGGGATCAAGCGCCATCGAAGCTTCCAGTTCTGAAAATATCTTTGACAGCAAATGACGGAAAGTTGATATCTTTTATCAACTTTTGCGGCTTGGTAGGCTATGGTGGGCGCCAAATTCTCTCCTCAGAGGTCTCCTAGCCAGCTTGACTTAAGATTTTTACCTTCATCTTATCTTGTAAAAAGATCAAAAGCCATCTCTCTATATATGCAAAATGATCCGAGAGAGGCAAAGAGTTCTGTTTAGTTAATTTTTAGTGTATTTTCTAGTTTATTTTGCATTTCTTTGTTGCTTAGACAGTAGGTAGAACACAACCCATAACTCAAAAGCTCTTGAGGAAATGATTTTCTCCAATCCAATAGAGATTCTCAAATCCTTCATGAGTAACTAATCCTCTTATAGGGTTTTAATGTAATTATTTCCAAGTGCTACGGGTTGATTATGTTTACCTAGGATTTTATGCATATTGTATAATGATTGTATAGCCTAAGAGATTATTCTTCATGATATACCATTTCAGATAAACTCTTTTTCTTGTATATGAGAAAGTCTTTTTGTCTTGAAAGAATTTCATGTTTCCATTGTCTTTGATTGAGGGAACATAGGCTATACAATGATGTTATTTGACATGATTTTTTATGAGTTTGATGAGTTATGCTAGGGACCACGATTCAATCCACACTTAGGTTAATTTAGTGTAAGTGAAAAGTTTAGTAGAAACCTATGATATCTTATGTTTTTTCCATTGAATTGTGTAAGCTATTAGGAGATTTTATATTGCATGCTAAGGAACACAAGTTATCTCACATGTAGATGTTAGGTGGGTGATTAGTGTGTAAACTAAGATGTTTTATCATTTTCTCTTGAAAGTGTTTTCATGTTGAGTTAATTGTAGGGTTGACAACCTTTACACTCTCATATTATGCTTATGTTAAATATCCATGCTAGATATAGTTTGCTTGTAGTATGAGGATTGGATGAAATCAAATCCCTATACTCTTGCTACTACCTTTATCTTAAATTGCTTAACTTAGTTGTTATCATTTTATGCTTGTTTTAGTTTTTAATTAAAAATCCAAAAACATTTCTTTTTATGAGTTGAGTCAGATGGAATTTTAGGAACTTTGTAGCAAAACAACCACTACAATCCTTGTGGACCAATACCCTCTTTTAGAACTATCATGCAAAGGTTTGCTCTATCTCGACTGGTTTTATAAATTTTAAAGTCGAGCGCTTGCGCGTATCACTATTTTATTGCTACATGTAGAATGATATTTTCAAAAGAAGTGTAATAAATAAAAAACAATTTTAGTTCTGAGTTCTGATGCTTGATGAGTTTATTTCGTATTATTTTAGTTGAAAATTCGTAAAAGAAATCTTAATTTGGGAAATGAAAATGAAACACGTCCATCGATAAAAATACAAACAACATTGAAAGTAAAAATTAATTTGATTGTAAGGGATAAAAATAAGTACCACTAGCGTGTTTATTCAATTTCTTATATTTAAAGAGGTGCTACCAATTAAAAAGTTGCAATATGACTACTTAAAGAACCCGTGACGTTTCTTTTTTTTTTTTTTTTTTTTATGGGTCTATAACGTTTCATTTTGTCGCATATAACATGTCATCACGTAATTAGTTGGTTAACAACGTAAACACCAAGTAAGCACTTTTTCTCTAACATGGTGGAATTGGATGCCTATTCACACACTTGTTACATCATTTGCTAAAACCTATAGGCCGTCTAAATTTAGCTGGCTACCGATGATAAGTTTTCTCATAATAGATTCATTTCTTTATGAGAAAAATGTTTACCACCATCTTGACCTGAAGGTTTTAACCTTCCCATCCACTGATAGTCGCGCGAGCGCTACCGATTTTACATTTATAATTAACCGCTCGCATTAGATCACACCTTTGCAGGATAGTTCTAAAAAGAGGGTATCGATCCGCAGGGACTGTGATGGTTGTTTGTCAAGCCTTCGAGGTGTTCTCCGGCTCAACTCATGAGAACAAAAGTTGTTTTGATTTTAAGACTAAAAGACATAAACATAAATGACTTAAAGATAAATGACATAATTGAAATGACATAAATGTAAATGACATTAAGTGTAAAAGACATAAATGTAAATGACATGTAAAGTAAAGATAAAGGTAGAATGCGGATTGTATCTAACATGGGATCTTTAACAAAGGCATAATACGAGCGTGTAAAGGTTGTCAATCCTTACAACGATCTCATCAAGAATTTACTATCAAAAGAAAATGATAAACCATCATAGTTTCGCACTAGTCACTCACCTAAATCACATAAATTTGAATAACAGAAATCTAAACCTACATGTGAGATAAATCGTGTTCCTTAGCATGCGATATAAGTCCTCTTAATAGCCTACCCAATTATCATGAAATAAGCATAAAGCATCATAGGTTTCCACCCCTCTTTCCATCTATTCAAAGTTAAACTAACATAGATTGAGTTGTGGTCCCTAGCATGCCCTATCAAACTCACATAACATCAAGTCAAAAGCATCATTGCATAGCTTGTGTAAATCATTGAAAACTTAAACAATTCTTCATAGACAAAGAATAATCTATATCTCAAATGATATTATCATTAAGCACAATCCATAAGCATATGCAATCATCATACCATTTATACAAAATCCATACCTAAATACAATCAACCTCAACTCATAACCCCATGAAAAAATTACATCAAACCCTAAATGGGATTCATTTCCTCATGGATTTGGATTTCTTCAATGGATTTGAAGAAATCCATTTCCTAAGGAAAATTGGAGTGATGGTTTGAGATCTACCATCTATACACTAACAAAACAACACAAAATGAACAAAAACAACACTAAAATAAACTCCAAAAAAAATGTTCTGTGTCTCATAAAAACGCTCTCGGCTGAGGTACATTTATAGAGCAAAGGAAGCCTTGATCTTTCTTAAGGAAAGATCAAGCTAAAGATCTGAAGTTCCAGCTATTTTAGAGTCCTCTAGGAAGTGATTTCGGCGCCTACAACTCGCTGGCAAGCCGCAATCTTTGATTACTTTTCAGATATTTGAAGATATTTGCTGATATTTCCGCTTCCAGAAAGTTCTGGAACTTCACACACATTTTTGACCCCCAAGACGTCCGAATCTGATCTTTCACATAAAATAGCATTTGTGCGTCTTGAAGTCTTCTTTCCAATGCCCCTAACTTTGTCTCAATCTGATTTTTGTACTGGGAGATATGACCAAAACAGTACGCGAAGGTCAGTTGCGAAACTGATCTGGATGCTTCTAGAAGCGACTACGATCGATCCCAGCTTCCTGTGGATTGATCCAAGGGCATTTTTGAGCTCTTACAGCTTCCCCTGATGCATTTTGAGCCTAATTTTGATGATTTTGCATGTGTTTTCCATTAGGTCCTACAAAATAAGATAAAACACTAAAACACACTAAAATATTAGAAAACAATATAAACTAAGGTATAACACATGCGAGTTAAGGGGCTTGAATATATAACATTCAGCACTTATCATCCACCATTCCTTTTCTCTTGTAAAGCTCATTTACAACCAATCGGTTTAATGACTGTTAGGCCTCTTTACAATAGTCTAGACTTTATTGGAATACATAGATTCTAACTTACTTTCCATAGCTCTTGACCCTATGGTCTGCATCCACATCATACAACATTTTTATCGTAGTCTTAGAATTTTATTCAAGTTTATCAGGTATAGCCACATGGGCTTCTCCTAATAACATGAGTTGTCAGGTTACCTGACAATCCTCCTACTGCAAAGCCGTATAATAGTATTCGGTATCTTATCCGTAGTAACCTGTGGTGTATTGAATACAACTACCTCATCTTCAACAACTTTTGAAGATATTCCTTCAAGCATTCCCTCTAAAACCACCTCACTTTTTTGTTTAAATTTGTTTTACATAGTCATCCTTTAAGAAACTTACCATTTGTGGAAAAAAAAACTTTTTCTTATCCCTAAGACTATAAAACAAATAATCATTTGTCCCTTTTTGGACATTTAACAAACAAATATACTTCTGTTTTAGATTCCAACTAATCCGTCTTTTCCTTTCAACGCATGTGCTGGGCTAAGAAACAGGCTTAGATGGAACCAAGTTAAACATGCATGATAATGTCTCTAAAACATATCCAAAACAACAGAGTAACATAACTCATCATAACTCTTACAATTCTAAAAGAAGATTCTATTCCTTCATCATGTTACACCATCTTACTAGAAGTCCCCGGTGTAGTCAACTGGGATACAACCCTTACTTCTGACAAATGATCCATGAAGTCCCCAAGGAAGCACTTGCCACCTCGTGTTGGGATAATCATGGGACCACATACATCATTGTGTACTAATTCCAACAAAATCCTTGGCTCTATATCCTTTTGTAGAAAAAGGTTTCTTGGTCATTTTGTTTTTAAAATTGATGCGTAGACTAGATAATCCTCAAAAACTTATGGGCCCAAGAGCCAATCATTAACCAGTCTTAGAATCATCTTTGATTTAAATACCACCAAGACATAAGTGCCAAAGCTATGCTTCATTAGTTGAAGGAATCTTTCTTTTAATGGTAAAGCTTTATGAGCAGGTTCTAAAATAGAATTGTTAACAGAATACAAATCAGGAGTTATAATATACAGATCATCCATAATAATTCCAGAAAAGATAAGTCATTACCTTTCTTTATTATCCCGTTATCCCTTAAACTAAGGGTATAACCATATTTACCCATACACACAGTAAATAAATACATGCATAACTGGGTATGGGGTATATACTCTAACAGGATGATAATATAAAAAACTCTTGAATTAAATATTCAATAATTCTCCGGGAGTGGACTAGAACCCAAGTCTCATCTCCTAGTGTTAGGTATATGTTTCCTTCACTTAATTTACTGGTTACCTAGAACCCTTGCGACATATTGCCCACATGATTCATTGACCTTGAATCCACACACCAAAAATCTGTGGGATTCACCACTAATCATGTTCAACCAAGAAGGAAGATTTTTTACCTTCACTTTGGATGTTAGAAACTTGGTGTAGTTTCTTTTCTAATGCTCTGCTTTTCCATAGTGGAAGCACTATCCACTCTTGGCTTAGCATCTGATCTTCTTCTAGTTTTACTCACTTCCTTGGCAGCAACCTCACCTGTTTGGTATGTTCTGATAAGTGCTGAATGTTATACATTCGAGCCCCTTAACTCGCATGTGTTATACCTTAGTTTTTGTTATTATTTAATGTTTTCGCTGTGTTTAGTGTTGTCTTATCTTTTAGGTCTTAAATGAAACACATGCCAGATCTTAATCATTAAAGCTTAAAGAGACAACAAAGGAGCTGAGAAGTGTACCAGGGATCGATCGCAGACTACCAGGGATCGATCGTAGCCAGGGATACGATCGTACCAATCAGGGATCGATTGTAGCCTGGGATCGATCGTAGAAAGCAGGGATCGATCCCCATCGGAGCTTCCAGAACGTGAACAGCTGTTTGACAGCTAATGGCGGTGGGGATCTTTCTTGGTCCAAAGTTGCAGCTTGCCAGCACATTGTGGGCGCCGAAATCACCCCTCAGAAGACTCCTAGCAGCTGGAACCTTAGATCTTTTGCTTGATCTTTCCTTAAGAAAGATCAAGCCTCATTTTTGTATATATGGGATGTATGAGTCCGAGAATCAGATAGCTTAGCTTAGTTTTCATTCCAGAGTTGTTTTTAGCTTTGTTCTTACTTGTTTTTACTTCTGTCCAGTAGGTAAGAACTCTCTCATAGTGCTTGGTTTCCTTGGGGAATGGCTTTCTCCAAAACAATGGAGTTTTCCATAACCCTCATGAGGAACTAAATCCTTTTTAGGGTTTTGATTTAGCTTAATCCAAGTGCTATGAGTTGAGTAGTCTAGTTTGGAGTTTATATAAATGGTGAGGTGATTGTACATGCTTTTGGTTTGGGCTTAATGAAAACACCATTTGAGATTTATACTCTTCTTTGTCTATGAAGGATTGTGTCAAGTCTTGGATGATTTATAAGCTTTGCAATGATATTTGTTGACATGATTTTATGTGGGTATGATATTGCATGCTAGGGACCACAACTTAATCCTTGTTAGTTTAACTTAGATTAGTGGGAAAGAGGGGTGGAAACCTAAGATATTCTATGCTATTCCATGAATTGTGTAAGCTTGAGAAGGGATTATATTGCATGCTATGGAGCTTAGATTATCTCACATCTAGATTAGGTGGGTGGTTTGAGTGTAGCTATGATGCTTTATCATTTCCTTTGAAAAGTATATTCTTGAAGAGTTGTTGTGAGGGTTGACACCCTTCACACACTCAAAACCTTGCTTTTACGTGAATTCCATGCTATGGCTTGCTTGCTTATGGTATGAGGATTGAGTGAAATCAATCCTCTAAACCTCTCTTATCATTTTCTAGTTTCATTTGCATAACTTAGTTTAAAAGCTTTTGGTTATTTAGTTTCCTTTTTAGTTATAAAAATTCACATCTATTTTTGATAAAGTTAAGTTAGAAGTGATCTTGAGGATTTCATAATTTAACAACCAAATACAATCTCTGCGGATCGATACCCTCCCTTAGAGCTATCCTACAAGGATTGATCTAATACGAGTGGTTTTATAAATTTCAAAATCGTGCGCATTCGTATACGTATCATGTTCCTACTTCTCTTCCAGTCTTCCGGTTCAGAAGTAGAACACCAAGCCACATGCTTACTAGCCCTTGGCTTCTAAGACACTTTTCCGCTGTGATAAACTCATTCATTAGTTCTACCCATGTGCAAATCCTAATACATTTAATCTAAATTGATTTAAAGAGGCAATCAAGGATTGTAGGACAATGTCCACCTGAGATTTATCATCAATCTCAGCATCCATCAACTTCAATTTCCTTGCAATTAATTGCAACATCAACTTCAACCAAAACATCTCTTTTTGATAATGAAGTATGAAACAAGTGATATTTCCTGCATTTTCCACAGGAATACATCTGACACTGAAGTCAACATGTAATAACTAACCATCTCTCTTTTGACTTTAACCAACAAATCAAATCGTTACATGTTCCTTTGAGAGGCTTCTAAAACTGGAATATTAAGACACAGCTTAGGCAACACATAAATGTTCCTTTTAACTATGAGCACTATATCCAAATTATGTTTCTAGACAACATAACTTGGTTCAGTCAAATCAATAACACATATAATACTTGAAAAAGGCTAAATGAAGGCATTCATAGTTCTAATAAAATATATAACATTGAGCATATATTAGGCATATAAATATATATCTATATTTAGCATTAAATAAAATATGTACACCAAAGAAAACACATAATATTTAAAAATGCAACAACAACCTAGTCCCGTAAATTAAAAATACCCATTGAAAGGAGCATGGCCTATGGCCAAGGCAAGGTGCTCTTAATCACCCTGACTAGATGAGACTTACTCTCTTTATTAATGACAGTCAGTTATTAACAAACACCATCATTAATACTACCACATCATTAATAAATTGTCATTTTTCCTTTAGTCTCTAATTTAAGAATAGCATAGCTCCATAGGGAGGTTAATATCCTAAATTAGTCAAGTGTATACCATTAAGTAAATTTGATGTAATTGTCAAGTGACTTCACGGATGGCGTGATCACCCTTAATACATAATCATATCTCCTCTATCCCTATAGGAGAACTTTGTAACCTGCGAAGCAAAAACACCCTCCAAAGGGAGCAAGGGCCATGGCCAATGCAAGGAGTCTTTACTTCACTATTACTGTAAACCTATGATGACGACCATTAGATTCTTAACCTCGAACTTCTCTCCCACTTGATATTTTAAAACTATGGGTTTGTTAAAACAATTGTACTTTCCTTACCAATTGCGACCTTGCCTCTATGTTTCTAAAAAAGACATCATTCCTAATAATATTAGAAAACTTAACCACTATTCATCCTTTTTCTTGTGTTCAAATGGCCAAATTTAAATTCATATAGTTTGGACCATTAGAATTTGTCCATCGAAGCTTGGTACTAAACTGTACCACTAACACTAATAAAACTTATCATGGAAAAACTAGTTACTTGGGCAACACTCCATCAATTAAATTCATAGCGTATCTCCTTATTTATATGCATAGCACATAATAAACCTTAATGTGGTATTTTGGCTTTTCAACTATTATATCACCCTTGTATAATGATTTAATCACCATACAAAAAACCCATAAAAAAAATTTTGAAAAAACAATTTTGCAAAACAACCGACTTGCAGGATTTTTGAATTCCTCAACCATCGATGAATGGAAAAAATGATCATAACTTGTTCGATAAAAATCGAATCGAAGATTTGTTCAAACCATTATATCAACCACGACTTTTACATTCAAAAAAAAGTGCCCAATTATTTTTAGGGCTTGTCTAAAAACATATATCCAAATCATAATTCCTATAGGCTTGCAGGATTTTTCTGAATTCCAAATCCCTCAACGAATGGTAAAACGATCATAAATTTTTCGATAAATATCGAAACGAAGATATGTTTAGACCATTGAGTCAACCATGATTTTTACGTGCAAAATCAATTGTCAAATATTTTTAGGAATTGCCCAAAAACATTAATAAAATATTGTAATCCTATAGGTCTGTTGTAAAATATGACAACACTGTTTGGAATGCAAAATTTAATTAAAATAGCAAACAACCTCCAAACGACTTGAAATTTTGCAGGTATGATCCTAAGATGTTCATGAACATGATCCAAGTATCAAACCAAAATTTTAGTTTCTGAAGGCATCCAGAAAAATTTTGAATTTTGGCAATAGAAAAACAGGAAAACAGTTTTATAAGACTTCTATTTTCTACGTGTTTTGATCCCTACTTGGGCTTTTGCAACCTGGGCTCGCTGATGGGTCTCCGTCAGTTCTTCAGGCGTTGGGGTAGTTTTCCGCGCTTCTTGGTGATAAATTATTTCCCAACAATAGTTATTTTAAAATAGCATAATTCTTCACATGTTTTTCTTAAAGTTCGATCTTGGCTTGAAATTTTTTTATTGTCCGCTACGCAATCTTGTTTTTGCACTTATATTCCCAACACCAAAAACCCTAGCTTATTCTATTATTTCACTCCAAATACTATGCTAACTTAAGCATTAGAGTGTCCCCAATCCTCCAAAGGACCATTGGATCCGGGGACACTTTCTTTATTTTGAAGGTGACTCATCCCGGTCAGGCCATACAAATAACTGCATCAACAATGGGCTAAGATGGAATTAAGGCTTTATAAATATGTGGTTGAGGTCCTCACTCCAAACTCTAGTTCTCACTCATACACATCCCATTACTGTGTGAAACACCTGAGAGAAGGTTTTGGATGTGGAAGACCAACAATTGCTGCGCTCTTTGTCATCAATGGTTGCATGTACGTTCCCTTCATTACTTTCATCAATGGTTTGGAATGAAATCTTGGTTTGGGGACTTCTTTGAAATCTAGCACTAACGCATAAATATGTGATCTACACGTAAACTTCAGTCTCCCAAGTCCTTTTTTCCTCCCTGAGTCCCTAGCAACAACATAGCTTGGGCTCAAATTTTCATTGGATTGATTGAGCGACCATCCATGTAATAATTAATCCCCTTGGGCCAAAAATTTCGAATCCCTGAGCAAGGAAGCACATGGGTTAGGCATGGGCAAAGATGGGTGGGTCCAAGCCCACACTATGTATATAGGGTTTAGTTGTTGCAGGCTTCAACCCGGACTAATATTCAATGTACGCCTTAAAAGTTAAAAGGTCAATTATTATTGTCATCCGAAGAAAGCGAATTAAGTTTAACTAGTTAATAATTACAAAAAAAAAAAAAGGTTTAATCTTCCCCAACCAAATTTAATTTCCCCAAACCAATTTATTTAATTTCCCCAAACCAATTTATTTAGTTAACTAGTTAATTGACAATTTAAGCGAATTAAGTTTAACTAGTTAATTGACAATTTAATTTCCCCAAACCAATTTATTTAGTCCAGAAAAAGGTATATACGAAAAAACTGCATGTGATCAAATTATTCTAAGGACCCTAATTTTGTATCTCACTAATTTTTTTACTCTTAGTTGAGGATGGTATGATTTGTTCTTTTCTGAGGGAGGATAGTATGATAAGAAAAAACGTCATCATTGCATATATTGTGATCATATTAAAAATAAAAAATAAAAAATTGGGTAACTAAATTAAACAGATAAAACAGATAAAGCAGATAAAGCTTCGAATAAAAAAAAAAAAAGAATAGAAAAACAGATAAAGCAGGCTACGCCATGCACGGAGACGAGGTGACGTGGGAAAGGAGTTACGTGAGTTGGACTAATTATGATGGGTCATCAAATCCAGCTAGCATGCCTAGCTACCAATGAAACTTGAATAGTGTATAAATAAACAAATCAATAAAAGGACAAGGTGGGGATATATTAAACTACTAAAGGGTTTCCATCTCTTTTGACTTGATTCACGATTTCAAGATGTTCAGTTCCCTTGAATCAATGCTTCTAAGTGTTGGCTTTGTGAACATGAATATCTCGACCGTTCATTTTATTTAATCTTCTTCTGGGATTGCAAATTGTCATATATATGATCAATAAAAGTGCAATTATTCAAGTCGAGGTCCGCGGACCGACCTCGAAGTATGTAGCTGTAACCTAATTTCAACGAGTTAAGCTACATGCTATTGCCGTCCATGTTAAAAAAAACGAAAAAAAGTAATGTAAAGAAAGGTGCATGCTGTCCGGCCGACGATCATTGGTCACTATTACTAGGCAGAACTGAGGGAGGATTTATCCGCATGGTACAACATGCCGAGATCCCAAGAAAGACAGTGTGTGGTGCCCTAGACAGTAGACAACCCCCATGTTTCCTTGTAAACCTCACCATATTAACTTTTTATTTCCATATTGTCGTTTTAGTTTGCATTTTTAAATTACTTTATGTATACAGCACTCGTAAATCATGTTTTGTATATGCCTATGCCTATAGTTTCCATGTGCAAATTTATTTCATCGGAGAAATGATTGTATCCATTTAAATGAATGTGATTTTTAAAATTATAATTTATTAAAATTATTATTAAATTTATGATAAATTATTATTAAATTTTAATTTAATAATAAAAGTTATAATAATTTTGAGTAAACATAAAAAAGACATAAAAGTGAAATATATCATTTATGATACCATATTTTTTGTAAAAATTTATTTCAATGAAGGAATGAAAATGCTAAAACTGGCCTTTTTTTTTACTAGGTAAATCATGTTTAAATTACTTTATGCATTCAGCACTCGTAAATCATGTTTTGTATATACATGTAGTTTGCATGTACAAATTTATTTCATGGAAGAAATTATTTTGTTTATTGAAAATTGATATGACTTTTAAAATTACTATTAAATTTAAATTTAATAATATTTTATCACAAATTCAATAATAATTTTAAAAATTACATTAATTTTAAATAGACATAAAATAAAAATAAAAAAATAAAAAAGACATAGGAATCACTTGTATCGCTATGATACCATATTTTGTTCTAAAAATTTATTTCAATGAAGAAATGAAAACGCTAAAAGTGACTTTTTTTTTTTAACTGAAGCATACCTGTCGTGAAAAAATAAAAAGTATTGACTAAAGAAATGTGAAAACCAAACGACCCTTTTAGGGATGAAAAAATGTAATCCAAAATCAAATAACACAAAACTTGAAAAAAGAAAGAGAAGGAGAACACTACAATTAAACAGTTTTTTTTTTCTTTTAAATAGAAAATTATTTAATCACCTCATCATGTTTTTCATGTTTTTTAACATTAATATTCAAATTTTTAATTTGATAAAATTGCCATCCATGCTTTAGAAATTTGTAATTTGAAACCTCCTTTTTTTTTTTTTTGGCAAAATTACTAACAAAAACTACTCATATAGCCTCTACTCTACTTGACGTGTCATAGGATTATAAAAAATAAATAAAAATAAAAAATCTTCATGGTAATTAGGGGTGTAATGAACAAGGCTACTTATAAACATACTCAGGCTTAACTCGACTAAATTCGACTTGTGCTCTACTCGATTATTAAATGAATCGTTCATGAACACGAAATTAGGATCGATTATTATGTGATACATACTGTATAAACTCGACTAACTTAATTTTCGTAACAAAACTCATATAAAGCTCGACTAACTTGTTAAGACTCGATTCATATATATCTATCATACCATACGCTAATATATATATATATATTAATAACATTAGGTTATATAGTATATTATATATTAAGTAACAATAATTAATTGGTTATATCTATATTGAATATTAAAAGTGAAATGATCTAATGACAATTGAGCTACTTTTCGAAATAATAATAGATACTTTCATTAATCAAGCATGAAAATTGAGCAAACTGCTCTAACAAAACAACATCACATCACAGATACGTGTAGGAATTTCTTCCTTCCAAACCTGATCTATGGCATGCCTAACGGTTGTCTTAGCTAAGCCATGTGCCGCAGAGTTTGTGACTCTACTAATACGTGTGATTCGCCAACTAGGCATTGAATGAATGAGTATACGAATGTCATTCACAAGTTGTTTGAATCTATTCCAATTATGGCCGGTAGAGGTTACTGCATTAACTACTTGGAGTGCATCTCCTTCCAGGATAATATGTTGAAGACCTATCTCTTTGCTAAAAGAAATGGCATGGAAAGTAGCAAGTGCTTCAACTGTAACTGGTTCTAAATTACCTAGTTTAATCAAGCTCCTGGCTGCACTTACATGCCTCTCATAATCTCGTACCACTATTCTGATACCCATACGACCATTAACAAAGTCCATTACAGCATCCCAATATATCTTATAGGTGCCAGCTGGGGGGGCTTGCCATTTTGTTTAGGCTCCGCTACTGATCTTGTTTGGTGGGGTGGTCTCTCTCAAGTTTGTCTTCTTGTATTCCTTGAAGGATTCCATTGCTGCCCTCACAAGATGAATGGAGGAAGAATTTCCCACCATGTACAACATAATTTCTTCTAAACCAAATTTTTTGATTCACACAAAGATTTCAAACTCACCTCAATCACATTTGTTCAACATCTCCTCCACCAACTAAAGAAAGTCAGAACCACTATAATAACTTTTCTGAAACTTAATGTCACAAATACCCCACACATCCATCATTGAAGAGCAGCTCCATACAATATGGGTGATGCTTTTGGCATCAAGTCCACAAATCGAACATGACGATTCCTTGACTACAACTCGCTTTAGCAGATTGTCTTTGGTTGGCAATTGTTATACAAATATCCACCTAAATAAATAGGCGAATAAATGCACGTTTTACTCGCAAGTGCACAAGATCAAAACGATAGTATAGACGGCAAATACGAGATCATTCCCACGAGGATTGGTAAACTATGTTTTAAAAAGAAATTCCTAAGAATATATTGTGAATGGAACGATATTAAAGATTGAATTGAAATAATAAGAATAAGGGCTAGGGCTTCGATATCCACCACTAATCATACTCAAATAAGGTAAACAATATGCACAATGCTACAATCATATCAAGATACTTAATGTTTGCCAACCTAAGGGCATGGCATCTACTCCTTAGGCTATTGATCTCCCTAAGCAACAAGTTAGGCATGGCATATACTCTAACTCTTTTCTTTCTCAAAGGATTTAGCATGACATCTACTAAGTTGTTCTTCAAGAAGGCATAAAACTATGGAGATCGACAAACACATGGAGCCTAGAGTATGGCATCTACTCCGGTTTTCCATGTTGATTAATCCAAGAACCTGTGATGGGGTTCTTTTTGTTACTCTATTAGGCCCAGAACTCGGCCATCCAAATTGACCTAAATAAACTATCCATACCACAAGCATATGATGATAAACACATACATGTGAGGAATTCAAGAAAACCGGAAATATCAAGTTAACCATCAAAATATAAATTGTAGCAAGACAAATTGAAACTTAAAGAGACATGATTAGGGCTTCAATCGAGCCTAACTAAAGTATTAGCTAACAATAATTTGGATGAAAATCACTCCCATAAGAAAATAACAAGGAAAACCAAAAGAAATAAAGAACTAAGAAAAACCCTTCTTTGAAGCCTTTGATTCTTCTCCTCAGCTTGTGTTCTTATGTGTTTGAGATTTAGGGGAGTATTTATAGAGTTTAGGAGCAACCCTAATCAATTTCGTGCACCCTAGGAAGTCCAAGATTGAGTTGGGGTCGGATTACCCTCTTTCCATATCAGTTCTGCCGACTTCGGAGGTTCCCAGCACACGACGACGCTCGAGCGTCAGTTTTGGGCGCTCGAGCGTCAGGTGCCATGATGCAGCGCGCCAGTGCGCCATGGCGCTCGAGCGCACCTTGGATGAAAAAATTCTTGCTTGATGATTTGTTCCTCTCTGAGTCCTCTTCCCAACGCACTTGACCGTGCCTTAATCCGAGTTTTGAGCTAAGAGTTATGGCCAAAATAGTGCACAAAGGTCAGATTTTCAGCAACTTTGCACAATTCATGTGTTTCGAACTCGAGTTGATGGAATTGACTTCTTTTCTTCCAAAACCTACAAAATAAGGGAAAAACACAAAAACAACACAGAACATCATATTATAATGAAACTAAGAGATTAACATATGTGAATTAAGGGGCTTGAATGTGTAACATTCAGCACTTATCAACAATAAATTGTCGCATGCTCTCCATAGGAACATCACCACAACATTGGGGATTTGTAATTTCCACAATATCTGCCAAATTTCACTATCAATAGATGGCTTGGAACACTCCCCTTCAAAGCATCTTGTCTTTCCGTAGCCAAATGGTAAGCACTTCGGACAGAAAATTTACCTATGGCCGTGCCTCTCCAAATCTGTACATCTCTTTGAAAGGAGCAACTAATTGGTAACTTGCTAATAACCAGGGCTTCTTCCCACTCTTGCCATATGATTTAACAAAACAAACAGAGTGGGGACATTGCAACTAATTAGAACTTCGATACACTAAATTGAGAGACTTTGAATTTTAGGGAAGACATTACAAAAGTGGTGTCATTTCAAAGGGGTAAGTGAAGTTATCTCTATTCCTAAGTTACTAAGCAACTTAATTAATAGAAGTTACATAATTTATAATTAGTTAGAAAGTTAGTTAGTATGTTACAATGTTAGTGTGTAACATTATATAGAGAGGTCAAGTTACTTGTTAATGTGTGACATCAAATATGTTAGCATTGGAATCAACAATGTGTTTCTTTTAATCACAATTTACGTATTATCATTAGAATTTAGATCGTATATATTATCATTAGAATTTGGATCACATGATTATAATTAAATCATATGATCTAAGTATTATCATTATATACTTTTAGGATAAATATGATTTATAATTATCATATTTACTACAGATAATTGATAAGCCTTGAATATTATGCATTCAAGCCCCTTAACTTGCATTTGTTAAACCTTAGCTATTTTTGTAATATAATATTTTGTAGTGTTTTTGTGTTTGTTAGTGTTTTCAGGTCTTATGGTAAAGCTGCACTCTACATCATGGATTTCCTTAATAAAAACTAACTTCATCACTTGGCTCAAGCTATCCCTTACTTTGGCTCGAGCTATCTCTCAACATAGCTTGAGCGATATCTGAACTTGGCTCGAGCTATCTCTCAACATAGCTCGAGCGATATCTGAACTTGGCTCGAGCTATCTCTCAACATAGCTCGAGCGACATAATAACTTGGCTCGAGCGAAACAGATCCAGTCAGAGTCTGAAGTGCAATCTGCGCCAGATTTGGAGGAAAAGAGATATGTGGAAGACTTATCAGTGCAAGAACAGCTCGGGGATCCCTCCAAATGAGTGTTGACTCGATTGTACTGAGAAATGAGAGATTGAAGGTGAGAGAATCCCTTGAAAAGAGGAATTTTATAATGAGTTGAGGGATTGATATATGGGTGGATTTCTGGTACAGCAGGAAGGCAGATCGTGGAGACGGGAAAAAGTGAGCATCTGAGTTCATTGTAGAACCTGTCCAGGGGCTGAAGAACACTCTAGGAGATGTCTTTCTCTAATCCAATAGAGAATTTCAACTCCTCTATGAGTGGCTAATCTCTCTTCGTAGGGAATTGATGAAACCCTCTCCAAATTCCCTGATGTAATTCGTATTTATTGCTGGGATTTCCAGAGTATACATGATGATTGTTTAGCTTAGGGAATTGCAAAACCATTTGTAAATTGTTATTCAATGAAAATACTCATTCTTGATTATATTCCATCTTGTCTATAAGATAGTATTTTGTCTTGAATGAATTTAACATCTTTATTTTCGGTGATTATGGGGATGATAGCTAGGCAATGGTATTAATTGGCATTCATTCAAGAAGCTTGATAGGTCATACATAGGATTCATAAATCATGCTACATCTTAGCTTAGTGTAATTCGGGTAGATGATTCATGCAACCTAGGATGGGTTATTCTTGATTCTTGGTGATATGTATGCTGTTTAGGGATTGTATAGGTCATGCTAGGGAGTATAGATCATATCACAAATAGTGTTTAGGTGATTAATCCGTATTAGCCTAAGGTGATTTATCATTTTCTCCAAAACAAAAGTGTTTTCTTGTCGATGCAGTCGTATGATTGACAACCATACGTGCATCATATCATGTGTATACTGAGAATCCCACATGAGTACGAATGATCATTGGAATGAGGTTTGTGGTGGATTTAATCCCTATGTTTATTTCCTTGAATTTCATTACGTGTTTAAGCTTTAATTTAGTTTTCAAAACAACCCATTATCTTCCTGAATTAGATTAGAAATTAATTCTGAGTATTCAATAAACATCCATCTAAGAACAGTCCTTGAGGTTCGATACCCTAAAAAATAGCCCTATCCTACAAAGGATTCGTCCTATTGCGAGTGGTCTTTTTATAATTGATCCGTAAAATCCACATCAATTTTTGGCGCCGTTGCCGGGGACTGTTTAACGGTTGTTTATTAAGTACTTGGAATTGAATCTACTTTAATTCCGTACATATTTTGTTTATAGATCATTTTGCTTAGAATCTGACTTTGTGTTTCAGTGCTGTCTATTTTAGGTTCTGCATAAGTGGCACGAGCGAAAATTAAATATAGCTCGAGCGAAGTTGTTGGCTCGAGCAACCATCTCTCAGACAGCACCACAGGAGCTACTGCATTGTAGAAACAGTAACTTCTAAAATTTGTTTTTGTTTTTCAATTGTATATATATCCTCTGTACACATTTTCATTGTTAAACCAGTAGCGTATGCATGGTCGTCGGTCTTTATCTTTACCACTTTTGAATTGCGACCTAGACTTAGAACGCACTCTTAGACGTCGTAGAACGGAAAGGGACTCGAATCTAAGAGAGCCGACCAACCCTATGGCTGAAGAGGTACCAAGAACCACTCTGTTGAGGGATCACTATGTTCCCTTGACTTATACTTCACCTTCATGCCTTCAGCTGCCGAATGTCACGGCAGCTCACTATGAAATTAAGTCCAGCATTATTCAAATGCTCCCATCTTTTTTTGGACTTAGTAATGAGGACCCATATAAGCACCTCGATGAATTCTTGGAAATCTGCACCACCATTAAGATGCAGAATTTTTCCGATGATGCTTTGAAAATGCGCCTCTTCCGATTCTCCCTCAAGGATAAGGCCAAGTATTGGCTGAATTCTTTGGAACCAAATTCCATTACTTCTTGGGCTCAAATCCAGCAAGAGTTCCTCAAGAAGTATTTCCCCATTGGGAAGACCAATCAAATTCGAAAATCCATCACTGGGTTTTCGCAAATTGAGGGAGAACCTTTCTATAAAACATGGGAAAGGATGAAGGACCTTTTGCGAAAGTGTCCACACCATGTTGTCCCAAAATGGCAGCTGGTGCAATGCTTCTATGATGGCCTGACTAAGCCACATAGACAAATGGTTGATGCCTCATGTGGTGGCACATTTATGCTGAAAAGTGAAAACGAGGCATGGACCCTCTTTGAGAATCTAGGAGAAAATTCATTACAGCATGCATCGTCTAGTCGTCGAGCACCTACCCCCCAAACTCGAAGGACCGAAGGTCTTTTTGAAGTGGGAAATCCTTCAGATGTAACCACTAAGGTGGATGCGTTATCAAGGAAATTAGACCAGCTCATGGCAGCTGGCTTTGCTCCGACTATTTCTTAACCGCAAGTCCCACATGAGCCGTGCTCATTTTGCTCTAGCCCTTCGCACCATGCGAATGATTTTCCCATCATTGGACAATTCTCTGAGATGAATAATGAGCAAGTAAATGCAGCATTCTCTAGACCAGGTAATGACCCATATTCAAATTCCTATAACCCTGGTTAGAGAAACCATCCTAATTTCTCGTGGCGAGCTCAAGTCTCGGGAAATTCAGCACCTCCTCAAGGAATGCCCCCCCATCAGTCTTATAATCCGGCAACCAGCTATCGACCCCCCCTAGCATCAATACCAGTTAGCACCTCCTCCTCCTAGGAATTCTGCCTTTGAGGATAAGGTGATGTCTGTTCTGAGCAATCTTGAGGCAAACACTCAGATGCTAAACTCTCATTCGCAATCCATTTCAAAGCTAGAAGCCCAAGTTGGGCAGCTAGCGAATTCACTCAATAAGAGAGCAGAGGGGAAGCTCCCTAGTCAGCCAGTGGCTAATCCGAAGGGACATTATATGGTCGATGGAAGTTCGTCAGGCGACCCCACTCATCAAATCCAAGCCATTACCACGCTGAGGAGCAAGAAAGTGATTGACAATAATGTGGAGGAGAAGAGGAATGAGCAGAATGGGCCATCAAAGAAGTTGAACATGGCCAAAGATAAAGGAGTAAGCAATGAAACCCCATTCTCAGTTACTCCCACTCCTGAGACATCGTATGAGCCCAAAGCCCCATTCCCTGATCGTCTCAAGGAGCCTCCTTGTGCTAGAAAACAAGGAGACAAATTTCAAGAAATGATGGAGGTGTTCAAGCAAGTCAAAATCAATATCCCCATCATTGATGCAATCCGGCAGATACCCCCGTACGCCAAATTTCTGAAGGACCTGTGCACACAGAAGCGAAGGACAAGGAGCCACACTCCTCAGAAAATCCTTCTCACAGAACAAGTGAGCTCCCTAATTCAGCACAGCATGCCTCCTATATTCAAGGACCCTGGTGCTCCGACCATTTCATGCATAATAGGAGACCACGCGGTGGAGAAAGTGCTCCTCGACTTAGGAGCAGGTGTGAATTTACTCCCGTACTCGGTGTACGTACAGTTAGGACTAGGAGAATTGAAGCCCACAACGGTTGTCTTACAACTTGCTGATCAATCAGTTAAGAAACCACGTGGTATTGTTGAGGATGTGATCATAAGGGTGGACAAGTTCTACTTTCCGGTAGATTTTATTGTTCTTCTTACAGAACCTGTCCCAAATCCAAATAAGCTGATTCTCGTCATCCTAGGACGTCCTTTCTTAGCCACGGCTAATGCGTGCATTAATTGTAGGACCGGAGAGATGGAAATCACGTTTGGCAACATGAAGGTCAAGTTGAACATCTTTCATGCCTTCCAGCACCAGCCGAACATGAGTGAGTGTTTCTTCTTGGACATCATCGAAGAAACTGTGGAAGATACACTCCCCCATCAGTTAATGAAAGACCCCTTGGAGGCCTGCCTAACCCATTTCAGCAGTGAAGACTTCGACACGGAGCAGTATATCAGCGAGGTTAGTTCCTTACTAGATACTGCGGCCGCCATAGACTTTCCCCCGTGGAGAGCACCGAAGGAGCCTTTACCTATCACTTCAGGCACTCCTCCCATTCCTTCCCTCATTTCCCCACCAAGACTAAAGCTCAAGCCACTCCTCGAAAAACTCAAATATGCGTTCTTAGGTTTGAACGAAACTCTCCCGGTCATCATTGCTTCTGATTTAAGAGAAGACCAAGAGAGCAGCTTGATGGAAGTACTCAAGGAGCATAGAGAGGCAATCGGTTGGAGTGTGGCTGATTTGAAGGGGATTAACCCTTCCATCTGTATGCACCGCATCCATTTGGAAGACGACGCCAAACCTTCTAGAGAGGCGCAACGTCGGTTGAACCCTAACATGAAGGAAGTAGTCATGAAGGAGGTCGTCAAGTTACTAGATGCATGTATTATATACCCCATCTCTGATAGCAAGTGGGTCAGTCCCACTCAAGTGGTACCTAAGAAGTCGGGTATCACTGTGGTTGAGAATTCGGCTGGAGATCTAATTCCGCAACGCACGACCACTGGATGGCGTGTGTGCATTGATTACCGGAGACTCAATTCCACCACTAGGAAGGATCATTTCCCACTACCATTCATGGATCAAATCCTAGAGCATCTTGCGGGCCAAAGCTATTACTGTTTCTTAGATGGTTATTCTGGGTACAACCAAGTGGCCGTTGATCCCCAGGATCAAGAAAAAACTACTTTCACCTGTCTGTTTGGTACATTTGCCTATAGACGCATGCCCTTTGGGTTATGCAATGCACCGGCGACTTTTCAAAGGTGCATGATGTCTATCTTCTCAGACATGGTGGAAAAGTTTTTGGAGGTGTTCATGGACGATTTCTCTGTCTTTGGACCCTCATTTGATAAATGTCTCCATAACCTTTCACTCATTCTTCAACGATGTAAGGAGACCAATCTGATCTTAAGCTGGGAGAAGAGCCATTTTATGGTTCAAGAAGGGATTGTGTTGGGACACATTGTGTCCAAAAGAGGTATTGAGGTTGACAGAGCCAAAGTTGAGCTGATTTCCAAGCTTCCACCACCGACATCAGTGAAGCAAATTCGGTCATTTCTCGGACATGTCGGCTTCTATCGCCGCTTCATCAAGGATTTCAATAAAATCTCACGTCCCTTGTGCAATCTACTTGCCAAGGAGACGCCTTTCAAGTTTGTTGAAGCCTGTCTCGAGGCATTCGAGAAACTCCGCAAGGATTCATAAATCATGCTACATCTTAGCTTAGTGTAATTCGGGTAGATGATTCATGCAACCTAGGATGGGTTATTCTTGATTCTTGGTGATATGTATGCTGTTTAGGGATTGTATAGGTCATGCTAGGGAATATAGATCATATCACAAATAGTGTTTAGGTGATTAATCCGTATTAGCCTAAGATGATTTATCATTTTCTCCAAAACAAAAGTGTTTTCTTGTCGATGCAGTCGTATGATTGACAACCATACGTGCATCATATCATGTGTATACTGAGAATCCCACATGAGTACGAATGATCATTGGAATGAGGTTTGTGGTGGATTTAATCCCTATGTTTATTTCCTTGAATTTCATTACGTGATTAAGCTTTAATTTAGTTTTCAAAACAACCCATTATCTTCCTGAATTAGATTAGAAATTAATTCTGAGTATTCGATAAACATCCATCTAAGAACAGTCCTTGAGGTTCGATACCCTCAAAAATAGCCCTATCCTATAAAGGATTCGTCCTATTGCCAGTGGTCTTTTTATAATTGATCCGTAAAATCCACATCAATAATCTTATATCATATGATAGGATTAACAATTCATTAATATATATAATTACAAATTAAGACATAAGTATAAATTATAGTCACATAATGACATATTATCATATAAGTATACAAATTAAAAAAAAAAAAAACAAAACAAAAAGAAGCAATGATTAAATACTTACATACAGTGTTTATAATAACTAATAGCATACTAATGTAAGCATCTTTTTTTTTTTTTCCTAAGCATATATTAATGTTAGGTAACTAATCTTTTAAATATCTAGATTTTCTTTTAAGAAAAAAATATCTAGATTATGGATTGTTGTATCCCAATTCATAAATGAAAATTAAGGTATAAGTTTGAGTTCACATAATCATATTTTATAAGTATGAGTGCACATAATTAGTAGCTTGAGTATAATTAAGTAGTGTTATTAATAATTTATAGCCAAATTCATAATTTATAGGCTAAGAGCTTATGATTCATTAAGTATAAGTATGAATTGATTAGGTATAACTATATGTTAATGTTCTAACAATATTTTATTATATATTCTGATTAAGTATAATTAAGTATCATAATTCATAAAAGATAGTAATATTATATATTGGTATCACTTATAAAACGAAACGTTTTATGAATAGTGCCCAAAAGCCAAATAAACGTTGTGTTTTGCTTTCCTACAATTTGAAATTTGTGCTTTATAAATTCTATTTATTAATTAAAGATTAATTATTGAACATTTGATTGCAATCGTGTGGAATGTGGGCCGTTGGATGCATAATGCATCTTCTCGCGTGGAAAGTATTTAGTGTTCTGCATGTCCTTTAGCGCACCCAGATCAATGAATTTGAATGAATCATCAAATGCCCAATTATAATCAATGATCAAGATCACTGATTGTGTTGGCCAAGGTGTTGATTTCTCAATAAATGCGAGTAGAGGATAAACTTTTTCAAATATTTTTTTACACATTCTAGAATGTACATTGACCGAGTTTGATGCTTCGATTCAGGATTTTGCCTACCCAAGGTTGAATTATGGCTACCAACTCTTGTCCCAAAAGTCTCTCTTCACCGTTAGATCATAAGACACAATCCTCATCGTTAATTCATTTTGAACTCTAGCATTTGTTGTTACGAGTTCTTATATGCTTCTCAAAGTTCTTTGAACACGCCTCCCTCTCTTAGCTTTGCCTCTTACGGCTGTCATGACAAAGTCAACCTCCGATTCATCCCGTTCTTCCATTAGGCCGAGTCTAAGGTCGACTTGAAATGGAATGACCATATTCACAACTCCCTGCCCGGAACGGCCCACCTCCTTTCGTTGTTCTGCTACTCTTTCCACCATAGCTCACCCAACTCCTGATTCACGAGAATGCTATATGTAGTTTTTTTTTTTTTCCTCATTCATTTAAAAATCATGAATGTTCTTGAGTTCATTTTTCTTTTCTCACACATGGGCTTTCTTCTTTTTCATTTTCTTTTCTCAATCGGTCCCAAAACATCATGCAAAGGTGTTGTTCTCAATTGTTTCGTGGGCCACCAGCTTTGTCCTTAGGATGTTCTGGCATAGGATGTAATGTGTTTGAGAGAGAGATTTCAGGTGCTGGGGGGCAGTGTAACACCTTGACAAAATTATTTAACTAGTAAATAATTTCACGATCCACCTCATAGCCTTAACCCACCTAGGATAAGACTCAAGGATCTCACACTCTCCGAAAAGAGTCTGCAGTTGCGACGCCCGAAGAATTTTAATCTCTTAAGCATATTATTAAAATAAATGATTTATGTTGTGGAAACATTATCATTTAGCTATGATAATGGTTTTAGAGACGTGCATAAAGTTTAAGAGATTTCTAGTCAAAACCCTTTAGAATCTCTTTAGAAAATGATCATTTTCTGACGACCAATCTTGTAAGTATCAAAAACTGGGTCAAACGAACTCAGTTTTACTCAAAATGAAGCCTGTTATGCTTGTATCAAAACCCTGTACGACATAATAGATTTTCGATAAAATTCAATTCGTTGACCTTTTTAAGCATAAAGATGACTATTCATCGCTTACGTGGCACTTTTGACCCGAGCCTTATTTCTAAAATGGAGTTTCACCATTTTGATTTTATATCATAAATGGACTCTATTTAGTATATAAATGGTTTTTACTTCGGTTTGGTGAAATCGGAATTCAATTCCGAGACAGTTAACTTTTGGCCTAAAACCCGAACCTTAAAACCTCCAACTATCGAATTTAGCTTTAAACTGTTAAATTCACTGAGTAGGGCCGGCTCTAGGCTGATTTGGAAGCCTAGGGTATTGACACTTGGCAGTAGGAGAGTTTGCTGGAAAGAAAGCACAAGAAGCCAAAAAAGTCATAAGGTTATCTTGACTTTTGGAAGATTTTTGGTGACTTGCATGAAAGGATAAGTTTCCATTGAACCTAGGCTTGTTTGGACGTGTGTGCTGGCCATCTAGAAGCCTTGGCTTCTCCTATAAATGTGAGATGAGCCCCCAGCACCGAAACCACTCAGCCTTTGCACCAAAACAGAAAAATCTCTTCATTCATCTCACTCACACCCTCTCACGGCACCTAGGGGTTTTTGAGCAAATCTTCTCCAAACTATCCAGAACTTATACACAACCTTTCTTGAAGTGTCTAGCAGCTAACCCAACCTTTAGAAGTCATTTTGGAGTCCATTTGAGGTATGAAAGCTTCATCCTCCTCAACTAGCTTCAAAACCGGCTCAATAGAGGGGTGTTGGGGAATTTTTGTAGTTTTTCACAACCTGTTTGCATGGGCTGTGTATGATCACTTAGGAGGGTTCTAAAACTATTTTATATCATGTTTCCATTGATCTTTGGGCTTTGGAATCATGAGAAAACACCAAGAACTCATCCTACACCCATTCGGCCTCTATGGAGTATTTTTATGTGATTTTTTATGCTAGCTGGTTTTGATGTCTTCCTTTGCTGTTAGTTGATTTATCTAACATATATTTGATGTATCTAATATGTGTATGAAGTATGTTTGATTATTGGTCTAGTTTAAGGATCCTAAAGTGCTCAAAAGTACTAAAAGCGGAAGCAAGCGGAGCTTGTTTTAAAGGAAAATGGAAAAGGTTTAAAGGACTTGTAAAATCAACCTATATATTGTTTGTTGGTTGTTATTTTAATCTTATAGTGGATAACACTCAATCTCATGTCTAAACGTTATGGTGGCCCTGCCCTTCGACGGTATAAGCATGAAGTTGAGTGAAAATTACTATAAGAGATTCTTTCAATACTGTACATATAACTCATAATAAGCCCTTACTTATAGTGGGGACGTTTATGCAATATTAACTCTTGTTTGTTTAAATACTTATCTCAAGTTATGCTCTTACTTCGGTGGGGTATTCGAGTGCAATATTGGATGATTTACATTATTGTCAACGGGATCCTTATGGCATGTCCTCACTTATGTGGGATTTCATAAGTTAAATACTTTGAATAAATTATGGACAATATGTGAGAATACTCACAAATACGACTTGTATATATATATATGGGTATATGTATGGATAAAATCAAGTAATGAAAATGAAGTGATGGATAATAATAAAGGCTAAGAGCAAGGATCCTGAAGACTGACCAATTATTATTGATTGGTCACTGATGTATGTTATTTGTATCCATATTACTAGGCATTGGTGGATTACTGTTATTCTGCGAAAGTAGTGTAAGTATTCACATACTTACTGGGGATGAAACTGTGGTTGTGTCCTTTTATAATTTATTATTGTCTTATTCATATGCATGTATTATAAACTGCTCATACATTACAACTACATATATTGTGAATTGGTAATGATGTGACATTTAGCTGGTCATGTGGCGGGGGAGATGGCTGATCCAGTTGGCAAGAGCCTCGTCCTTAAACCCGGTAATAAGAATAGAGACTGGAATGTTAGTTCCAGTGCAAATCAACAATCTGCTAAGTAGGGGAGGTGTAACGTTCGTTAATCCGGGGTTGGCCCATTATGAGCGGAGTGTGATTTCATGCTGCATTAAGACTAAACAAAGCCTTCACAACGATGCATGAAAACGCATTCATTACATTCATTATATCTGTCATTATGTATGTTTAATAATTCAATGATCTTTTATATTGGGATACGGTTGACTCACTTGATTCCACAGTGTGTGATGCAGGACTTGAGGCTGAGGGCAAAGAACCCTTTGCTAGTTTGGATGGTTGATTGATTGTTCGTTGTGTTTGTATTGCTAGTATCTGGGGAGCTGGCTTGGTTGATATATGTTTTCTATGTTTATGTTTTATTTCCTTTGTATTCGTTACAAGACATTGAGTTAGCTTATGCTTTGTATTTAATTGTATAAGCTTGATGTTGCAACTGTATGCCATCTGTGGCACTCATGTTGTTTTGTATGTCTTGTACATTTTGATTTGTACTTAGACATATGTTATAAGGTTTTATGAAACAACGTATTTCAGTCAGCTCTATTGTGTTATGTGAGTTATTCCTTGGTGTTTTAAAAGAAAAAAAATATTCCGCTGCGAGATTGATCCCTGAGGTAGTAATGTCACGTGGAAGCTGGAGGTTTCTGCTTACGATTCTATTACATAGAAACCAGGGCGTTACAGTAGTGGAAAACTTTTCATTTACCTACAAAGATAGCTACTAATTTAAAACCATAATCATCAAATAAGATCAAAGTAAACTAAAACATCATAATCATAGATGATAAGTCTCTAAAAATACGGTCAAATACCGGTCACCAAAACATAACCAAGCGTAATGTTTTAAAATCAACACATTTAAAGCTTAGTCTTCAAAAGATAAAGCATGTGGATAATCTCAATCATATCACAATAAGTATCGTCTCCCCCTCTCCGCATGTCTATCAACCATACTGGATCTAGCTCCACAAAGCAAACGCACCAAAATCAAGGTGCTTATCCAGTTGTAATGTCCTACCTATGACTAACCAAACCATGGCTGACTCGAGGCGCCTCCCGAGACTCATTCACTAAGTCAACAAGTCCCAAGGGATCTAACTCACAAACACAGCCGAAGATTCAAAACTTGAAGTAATATATGTTGGAGATCATGAATAAAAAACATCATACGCAGTGGAAACATATAAAGCATATTATCAAAACATAACTTCAAAATAAACATGGCTTGATTATAAATTAAAAACACAAAATCGAATTACTTACAAGTTCTATGTCCTCTTCTAGGCATTTAGAGCTAAGACCCATTCACTAAGACCTTATAAGTGGAGATTCTTTAATCTCACTTAGAAGGAATGAAAGTCAAATGTGTGTCTAAGGGCAAGTGGGAGTTTGTTGGGGATTATGTCTTAAATCCTAAAAGTTTTTATGTTGACATTAGAGTTTGTAATGAATAAAAGTTGTTATTCACTGATTAAATTTTAAATATATGGTGCATGATCTTTTGCATGTTCATTATGTTTATCTCACATGCGAAAGGGTCCTGAGATTACATCGAATATGGTCTATGAATGTGAGCAAAGGTTATTGTCACACAAGGACAATAATCCTTGTAATCTAAAATCTATTTTGTTCACAGTTGGTAATGGAACTGGGCAATCCATTAATGAAGACTATTACATATCAATTTATATGATTTACCTTAATCAAATGAAGATGAGGGTTCAGGTTGATGTGTAGGTGTATAAGGCGGTATACAATGAAAGGACCACGAGAGTTGTCTTTCTGTAAAACACTGTCTTTGGAAAAGACAAGAACTCCCATATTACTTATGAAATTGATTTTAAATCCTGAAAAGAATGTGGACTCAAATGTAAAGTGGAGGTCACTTTGATGCATTAAAGAGTGAGACCTTAAATGTGGTCAACATCCTCTGTGCGTTGGGTGATCACATGTAGCATTGTGAGGATGGTTTGATTAATAAGGAATCCAAGTCATTTTAATTGGAAAATGATAAGAAATTTTCCCTTGAATAGGATTCTATAAATGTTTATTCTCACACTCTAGTTAGAGCATTTTGGTAAGGATAATTTTAAAAAATTTACTTGTGAAAGGAGTATTTACAAGTAGATAATAGCTAAGTCAAAGCATGGAATAAGAGGTAGATAATTAGTGTGACAGTATCATACTCCTAATTCTGTTGCGGGGAATTTTATGGAGGAATCCTGCTCAACTTAAGTGAGTCAAAATGATTAATTGATTAAATCAAGAATAACCTGGAATGCAGTTACAAATTTTTTAGTGGAATTAATTGTAATTAAATAGTGACTTGGGATAGTCAGAAACTATTTGCGCCTGTTTCATTCTTCCTTTTAGGTCTCTCACCAAGTTATTGTAAATTAACCGGATTAAGATCCACGGCAATTTTGGAAAATTGCAGTGATAGCTTTTTTGAGAGTATTGGCCATTAGATGTGTCTAACGGCCTATAACATGCCACCCACTAAAAAGTGGGTGGCATGTTACCGAGGTAAAAATTAAAATATAAATTAAAATTAAAATTTTAAAAAAAAAAAAGACTTTCCCTCTCAAATCTCAACTTAGAGCCAAAAACAAAAGTTTCCCTCCACTTATTTTTCTTCTTCCTTCTTCAGCTTTTTCTTAAAAAAAAAAAAAAAAAAAAACCAGCAATAGCGATTCAGACTTCAACAACAAGACTTCTTCAGCTTTTTTCACTCCAAAAAATTTATGCCTTAAGGTAGCGTTTCAATTTTTGTCTACTGTTCACACAGTTCATGTCTCTTCAAATCATCTACAGTAACTTATCAAAAAAAAAAAAAAATTCGTCTACAGCTATGAATTTTTTGGCAGCTACGGTTTGTTGCAAATGATAACTTGTTTGTGTTTCATATTTGTTAGACTAGTGGCTACATGTGTTTGATCTATTGTGATAATAAGGTTAATGCAGACTTGCATCTGTAGTTACATTTCACTTTTGTTCTACCCCTAGTATTTTGAAGTAATCTTTGAAGCCATCTATTTTTTGGGCAACCCCAAAATCTCTTCTCTTGGGTGTTAGTGGTGGTGGGTCTTTGGATTTTGTTAAAGATTCAACTTCTTTTACTGATGATCAATAGAGTGTGTGTTGTGAATTTTTTTTTAGGCTGAAAGATATCATCGATAGCTGTTTATATCTACTTCTATGGACCTTGGAACAAATGAACTGTGTGAACAGTAATCATTCAATGTAGTTCATTAATTTGCTTATTACATTACGTACATGCTATTATACTCAATATATATTTGCAAAAACAATGTTAATTAATGTTAGGAGTAAAATCCAATAAAATTGTAGCTTCTTCGTAGGGTTTTGGAACTGAGTAAGAATGACCAAATCTCGAAGAGATGATGAGTGCTCCATACACTGTTACATGTGCAGGTCCATCAGCCCACCCACTCAGTAACTGAAAAAATCTATGCTTGCATAGACCATATTTTTCCGATGAAATTACAATAAGCAACAATGACGAATAAGAGAGAAATTTATTCAGTAAATTGTTATACAGTTATTATACAATTAGGCTGACGTAGCAGTGAAAATTAATTTTTGAAGAATGGGTTATCGTAAAGTTTAAAACTTTTGTTACTAACTAAAAATTTGACAAATATTTTAGCTGAAATTGAGGTTGAGAAGATACAAGGATTACAATTACCTTTTTATGGATATGGTTGCATGTAAAAGTTACTACTCTTGTAAACTTATCCATTGTATGATTAGGTTAATAATTGCTTGACAACATTTTAGGTGTACATTTTTGTATGAAAGTTTAAATCTTCCTACAAAAAGTAATGTCAGTTTTTGACTTGTATAACTTTATTTCTTGTTTGTTAATGACAGAAAGATACTTTTGTACCAAAAAAGAATGAATAACATTATGGGTGATTCCTTGCAAAATATGAATACTTAGACAGATTGGACACCTCAAGTTGATATGGAATTTTATACCTTAAAGGATGCATGGAAGCAATGGAAAAATTATGGAAAGCAAATGGGTTTGGTGTGAGAAAAAAATTTATAAATAAAAGTAAGTTGGATGGAAAAGTAACATATAGAGGATTTGTTTGTTATAATGAAGGTGTTTGAGGAGTAGACAAGCAGGATTATCTTTACACTCATTGTTGAGACAAAATAAAGACTAATTGTCATGCACGATTGTATGTTTCGTTAGTACGAGAGATTGCGAAGTACAAGGTTTATGATTTTGTAGCTGAACATAATAATATTCTACGTCTTGAAGAAACTGTACACATGATGAGGTCGCATCGACAAATGTCAAAAGTTCAAGCATTTGCAATTGATTTGGCATGTGATTTAGGAATCACACCTAAGGCAACCCATGTACTGATGAGTAGAGAGGCTGGTGGGAGAGCAAATCTTAGATATACTGAACTTGATCCAAAAAACTATCTTCTAACAAAACAGCAAAGAAATTTGACATATGATGAAGCTGGTAGCTTATTAAAGTATTTTCAAGACCAAATTGCTAAAAATCCATCATTTCAATATGCGGTCCAATTGGATAGTGAGGAGCAAATAACTAACATTTTTTGGGTTGATGCTAGAATGATCATTGACTATGCATATTTTGGTGATATTATGACTTTTGACACTACATTTGGCATAAATAAAGAATTGAGACCACTAGGTGTCTTTACTGATTTTAATCACCATAGAGGAATTGTGATTTTTGGGGCTGAACTTCTATATGATGGAACGACAGAGTCATTTAAATGGCTTGTTGAATGTTTCTTAGATACACATGCAGGTAAAAAGTCTTAAACAATCTTTACAGATCAAGATGCTGCAATGGCAAAGGCATTACATGAGGTGATGCCAATCTCTTGGCATAGATTATGTACTTGCCACATAATGCAAAATGACATCAAAACTTGGAGAATTTGATGCAGGATGGTTCTTATTTGCTTTAAAACTTTAAAGGTTGTATGTTTGATTATGAGGATGAGACTGAATTTGAAAATGCTTGGAAAAAAATGATTTAAACCTATAATGGTGGGTCAGTTAGTTGGTTGGACGGTATATATACATTAAAGACAAAATGGCTAGGTGTCACATGAAGAATACATTTACTTTGAGAGTGTGAAGTACTCAAATTAATGAAAGCTTGAATGGGGACTTGAAAGCTTACTTAAAATCAGATTTTGGTATACTGAAATTTTTTCAACATTTTGATCGAATGGTGGAGCAAAAGCAACATAAGGAATTGGAAGCTGAATATAATACTCAGCAAAGATTGCTCACAATGGGGTTGAAGAATTCCTCTTTGTTGAAGCAAGAAGCACAATGCATACTCTTGTGAGATTTAAAAATTTCATGATGAGTATTATTATGCATCAGCATCGATAATAAAACATCGCAATGAGAGTCAGTTAGTGCATGAATATATTGTTGTGCTTTATGATCGATGAAAATAGAGAGTATAAAGTACTTTGCGACTGTGACAATAAGATAATCTCATATAGTTGCAGGAAGTTCGAAAAATTTGAAATTTTGTGTTGCCATGCTTTGAAAGTTTTTTATTTGCTTGATATAAAGATAATTCTTGATATGTACATTTTGAAGAGGTGGACAAGAGAAGCAAAGAGTGGACATATCTTAAATACTAAGACAAGGAATGTGGAAGAAGATATGAATTTAAATGTTACACAAAGATATACAAGATTGTGTCCAAGGGTGGTGAA
>FXXK01001463.1:88680-112621 GCA_900184695.1 Betula pendula | reverse complement strand
GGAAAACCGGAGTAGATGCCATGCTCTAGGTTCCATGTGTTTGTCGATTTCCATAGTTTTATGCTTTCTTGAAGAACAACTTAGTAGATGCCATGCTAAATCCTTTGAGAAAGAAAAGAGTTAGAGTAGATGCCATGCCTAACTTGTTGCTTAGGGAGATCAATAGCCTAAGGAGTAGATGCCATGCCCTTAGGTTGGCAAACATTGAGTATCATGATATGGTTGTAGCATTGTGCATATTGTTTACCTTATTTGAGTATGATTAGCGGTGGATATCGAAGCCCTAGCCCTTTATTCTTATTATTTCAATTCAATCATTTATTTCGTTTCATTCAACAATATCTTTTTAGGAATTGCTTTTTAAACATAGTTTACCAATCCTCGTGGGAATGATCTCGTATTTGCCGTCTATACTATCGTTTTGATCTTGTGCACTTGCGAGTAAAACGTGCATTTATTCGCCTATTTATTTAGGTGAAGATTTGTACAACACATGTTATTTGCGACAATAAAAAGTCATTGTTGATAAAAAAATATTAGTAACGACATTAAATTCATCGCGGATAATCTTTCATGATAAAGTAACAACTATTACTTAATAATGATGAACTATCATTGATAAAATTATTTCTAACATTATTTAAACTTTGTCGTTGTTAAAATTCTTATAGTATGTTAAAAGATTTTTACTATTAGAATGGAAATACATAAGGAAACAAAGATAAAAGGGCAAAAATTTCAAAAGTGAAATGATCATCTACTCTTGTAGCATCTTAATTTATTATAGGCTTGCTTGCAACTCTTCATGAAGAAGGGTTGCAATACTATAAAAGAGTTGTATCTTCACACTTTGTAATCCTCATGGAAGTTGTAACGCCCCGGTTTCTATGCAATAAAACCGTAAGCATAAACCTCCGGTTTCCACGTGACATTACTACCTCAGAGATCAGTCTCGCAGCGGATATATTTTTTTCTTTTAAAAACGCTAGGGAACAACTAAATTACACAATAGAGCTGACTAAAATACCTCGTGAATTAAAATACGTTAGATGTTTTAATAATACAACCATGTGCATACCAGATGCACCAAATAAAAGATAGTTGCAGTATATGCCACAGACGACATACAGTTGCAACATCAGACTGTTTAGATATATTACAAACCATCATTAATAAAAGCCAAAACATACAAAATACGAAGAGACATATATATAACAAAATGTTGTCTCTTCCGGGATATAACACATCCCGTCAAAGTAGTGCCTAATAGTCATCAAAGCTAATGAAGGGGTCTCCGCCTTCGTCACCTGCATCACAGTCTATGTAAACATGACATCATCATATTTACATAGGCAAACAAATGAGTCTACTGCATCCCAATATAAACAGGTAATTGATTTATTGAACAAGCATATGACAGATATAATGAATGGGTTTTCATGCATCGTTGTGAAGGCTTTATTTAGTCTTAATGCAGCATGAAATTACACTCAGCTCATAATGGGCCAACCCCGGATTAGCGAACGTTATACCTCCCCCACTTAAACAGATTATTGGTTTGCACCTGGAACCGACTTCCAGCGTTAGTTCTTATTACTTGGTTTAGGGACCGAAGGTCCACTGGATCAGCCCTCACACCCCTGCTATCGACCAGCTAAATGTCACATCATTACCAATTCATAGAATATATAGTTGTAATGTATGAGCAGTTTACAATACATGCATATGAATAAAACAATACTGAATATAAAAGAAGACAGCGTCAGCCCCAGTAAATACTTCTATACTTACCCTTTTCCCCGCAGAATAATAGTGATCCACCACTGCCTAGCAATATGGATACAAATAACATACATCAATGACCAAATCAATAACAATTGGTCAGTCTTTAGGATCCTTGCTCTTAGCCTTTATTATTATCCATTACTTCATTTTCATTACTTGATTTTATCCATACATATACTCATATATATATACAAGTCATATTTGTAAGTATTCTCACATATTGTCCATAATTTATTCAAAGCATTTAACTTATGAAATCCCACATAAGTGAGGACATGTCATAAGGATCCCGTTGACAATAATGTAAATCATCCAATATTGCACTCGAATACCTCACCGAAGTAAGAGCATAATTCGAGATGAGTATTTAAACAAACAAGAAGTAATACTGCATAAACGTCCCCACTATAAGTAAGGGCTTATTATGAGTTATAAGTACAGTATTAAAAGACTCTCTTATAGCCAATTTTCACTTAACTTCATGCTTATATCGTCGAAGGGTAGGGCCACCATGACGTTTAGACATGAGATTGAGTGTTATCCACTATAAGATTAAAAATAACAATCAACAAACAATATATAGGTTGATTTTACAAGTCCTTTAAACCTTTTCCATTTTCCTTTAAAACAAGCTCCGCTTGCTTCCGCTTTTAGTACTTTTGAGCACTTTAGGATCCTTGAACTCAACCAATAATCAAACATACTTCAAACATATATTAGATACATCAAATATATGTTAGATAAATCAAATAACAGCAAAGAACACAAGCAAAACAGATTAGCATAAAAAAAATCCACAAAAATACTCAATAGAGGCCGAATGGGTGTAAGATGAGTTCTTGGTGTTTTCTCATGATTTCAAAGCCCAAAGATCAATGAAAACATGATATAAAATAGTTTTAGAACCCTCCTAAGTGATTATACACAGCCCATGCAAACAGGTTGTGAAAAACCACAAAAATTTCCCAACACCCCTCTATTGAGCCGGTTTTCAAGCTAGTTTCATACCTCAAATGGACTCCAAAATGACTTCTAAAGGTTGAGTTAGCTGCTGGACACCTCAAGCAAGGTTGTATATAAGTTCTGGACAGTTTGGAGAAGATTTGCTCAAAAACCCCCTAGGTGCCGTGAGAGGGTGTGAGTGAGACGAATGGAGAGATTTTTATGTTTTGGGTGCATGGAGGGACTGATTTCGGTGCTGGGTGCTCATCTCCTATTTATAGGAGAAGCCAAGGCTTCTAGATGGCCAGCACACACGTCCAAACCAGCCTTGCTTCATTGGAAAGTAACCTTTCCATGCAAGTTACCAAAATGCCCTCAAAAGTCAAGATCGTTTTATGACTTTTTGGCTTTTTGTGCTTTATTTCCAGCAAGTTCTCCAACTGCCAAGTGTCAACACCTTAGGCTTCCAAATCAGTGATGAGTAGGCGCTACCTAGGGAATTTAGCAGTTTAAAGCTAAATTCGACAGTTGGAGGTTTTAAGGCTCAGGTTTTAGGCCAAAAGTTAATTGACTTAGAATTGAATTTCGATTTCACCAAACCGAAGTAAAAACCATTTATATACTAAATAGAGTCCATTTATGATATAAAATCAAAATGGTGAAACTCCATTTTAGAAATAAGGCCCGGGTCAAAAGTGCCACGTAAGCGATGAATAGTCATCTTTATGCTTAAAAAGGTCAACAGATTGACTTTTATTGAAAATCTACTATGTCGTAGAGGGTTTCGATTCAAGCACAACGGGCTTCAGTTTGAGTAAAATTGAGTTCGTTTGACCCAGATTTTGATACTTATAAGATTGGTCATCAGAAAACGATCATTTTCAAAAGATATTCTAAAGAGTTTTGACTAGAAATCTCTTAAACTTCATGAACGTCTCTAAAACCATTACTATAGCTAAATGATAATGTCTCCTCAACATATATCATTTAGTTTAATAATATGTTTAAGAAATTTGAATTCCTCAAACTTCACAAAAGTTATCATCTTTCATAAAGTTTGTAAGGTGTAAGGATGATCACCAATGTTATGGTGTGACCACCCTCACGCACATGATCACGAAGAGATTTCTGTTAATATTTTGATTGAAAAAATCTAAAAGAGGTTTCGATTTAGGAAAGTTCAAAACAAATATCTTAAATTTTCTCAAAGTAAAAATTGGGGCATAAGTGTAAAAAAAAGCGTGAAAATACCAAAGACATGACATAATTTGTTTTTCACAAGTCACAATAAATTATTGGTTGAGCTCCTGACACAAACCAGTGACGTAACCTAGCTAGTTTTCTATTGATTACATCAGCAAAATCGGCGAAGAGTCACGGTCGAGTTTTTACAGCCACACAATGGAATATCTGAAGGGCCACGTGTGTTCACCATTTGGCAACTGCGTGTGCAATTAGTGATCAATGCTTTTAAAGGTATCAACGTCATTGTCGTACACAAACCATGTTCACATGCACAGCCCGTTTGTCATTATTTTGGGTTAAGACCTTACGGCCTCATGTCTCAAATTAAGTTGAGATACTTGAGCATATATATATATATATATATATATATATATTTATATATAGGAAGTGATTTCAAAAGGAAAATTTGGGGTACTGAAAACGTAACATGACGTGACGGCTCAACTCTTAGGCGAATTAGGCGGCCGCCTAAAGCCCCTAATTTATTAAGGCTTAAAAAAAAAAAAATTAATGAGGACTCTTTTTTATCATCAAAATAAAAAATAAAAAATTAAGCCTTAATTATCGTCAATATTTTATAATTAAGGCCTCAAATTAATAAATATTTATTTTATATAAAATATTTAAGACCTAATTATCGTCAATATTATCTAATTAAGGCCCAAATTATGATAAAATATAAATAAGTAATTAATAATAACTTTTGTCCACTTGTAATTAACTAATAATTATGGTAATAAGTAATTATAATCAATATTTTCAAATTAAGGCTCCAAATTAAAATTGATAAAATCATACCTAAAATCAACAATGTCACAAATTAAAAAGATTAAATGGATTAGCCATATTATCAATTGAAAATAAAACCTTAGAAAAACTTAAATATAAATCTTTAAAATCAAGAACAATGATTTTTAAATAAAAATATAATATTTAATTAATATTATTATTTTTTTTTAAAAAAAAAAAATGCCTCATTTAAATTTTTCGCCTTAAACCTTAAAATGTAACGAGCCGGCCTGCGTCGTAGCAACTGAGTTATTATGGTTAAAATAATATTTTAAAAGATCTAAAGAGTTCAAACGAGGGGGGGCTTAGCTTTACAATAAAACATTAAGAGTAAATATAAATGACAGCTTAGGCTGAAATGAATAGCATTTCGGTCCAGGCACATGAACAGTAATTTTACTGTTTATGGGCCTTGTGAACAGTATTTTTTTTTTTTCTCCTCTGATTTAGCCCAGACTGATGCACTGTAGCATCAGCCTGGGCTGATGCCAATCGTTGCTCAAACATTAAAACAAAGGATAAGAGAGAGTATAGAGTCAAAAAAGTGATCAATTAGAAGAAAGCATCGATCGCTGTCGTATATTTGCATTATTTGTGGGGGACTGGGGAGGGGTTTTTTGATGCTTTGTTTTTCTGATGAGTTTCAGATCGATTTGAATCAAATGACCAAACCAACCCCACCATCGGTCCACCACCACCATTTTCTTTTCCGCAAGGTTGTCTGAAATTCAAATTGATTGTCAGAATAAGTAATAAAAGCGCGCGCAAAGAGAGAGAGTTTTTGTTGGCCCCACACAAAATGACAAGACTGTCGTAGCTAGCTTGGCAGTCTATTATTCACAGTGCCCATCACGTGGTATGGTGGCCCCGTCCGTACGATTTCCATTCCCTATCACACACAAAGCACCGTGATTCCCATGTGACATCCCCGTCTCTTCCACCTCATGCGCCTTCATCTCTGTCTTTTCCCACTCCCCACATCTCCTTTTGACTTTTTCCTAACTCATTCATTACCGGTATCAAAAAATCTGTACCTTTTTCGAGCTAAAAACAAACTAAAACGACGTAAGCTTTGACCTCACAACATTAGTAACGCCCCAAAAAAAACAAACACATAAAAAGCAAGTGTCTCACCGTAACAATTTCAATTCCAGCGTAAGCATAAAATTAGGTTTTCATTTTTATTTTTATTTAAAAATGTTTTTAAATTTTGAATAATAATAAGTAGTGATTAATATGATATAAAGTATAACAAATTTTATAAATTTTTTATTTAAATAATAAAAAAATAAAAAATAATTGTTAAAAAATAATTAATTGAGCATAAAAAATTAAAATATTTTGATATTGAATTTTTTTGAGGGATTTGAAAACCCCTTTGCCAAACGAACCCGATCCAAACTAAACTTTTAAGTAAGGGGAACAGGAAAAAAAAAAAAAAAAAAGCATATTATAAGAACATATAATTTTTGATACATTTTTAAATTTTTGTGGAAACTACTAGCTGCTCCAACTTCTACTCGATCTGGTTTCGCCCGTGAATACATTCATATTCGCATGACACACTTACCTATGCAAATTAAGACTGTAGAGAGTTTCTTAATTTGTAAGAGCTTGAACATAACCACACGTTAAAATATTCGTTATATAAAACAATTTCGGTCGAATAATGTTTCATCAATCACTCCTTTTTGTCGCTAATAAATTAACTATTTAACCAACTGCATCATTTACACATGGATATTCCAATAATTTATGATTAGATTGGATTGATTAGGACCATATGGTCAATCTCGCTAGTGATTCATATGCAACTCCATTCTTTGGTTGCCTTGTTATTATTTAACGAGCGGTGTAGTAGGATGATATCATGCTAGAAAGGGATTGAAAAGGAATCGCCAATAATTAATATTTATCTGTTGTGTATCCACCATAGCTCGGCAGAATTAAGAGACATGTGGCATATTTTAGACCCTTCAAAGTCAATCTAGCTTTTTGGTTTTCTTTTTTGTTTTGGTACCCTAGCTATATCGTCCATGGCCCTATTTCCAGGGAGAAATTCACCCAAATTCACTTGGCAGCGATTCAGGTAAGTTGAAATTGAAATGAACAGTATTTTAGTATGAATTGGATGAGTTTTTTTTTTTTTAAAAAAAGTAATTATGAAATAAGATCAATAGTACTACTTACATGCATATACGTTTAGGAGGGTACGAACTTTCTAATAGTTTTTTGGGGCAAGGAAAAGTTCTTATATATAGTTGGTTTACAAAGTAACCATTTTAATTTTTGTAATTTTAGTTTTGGAAATGATGATAACTTAGGTGAAGCTGCATTAATAAGTTGTTGACTTCCGTCTATGCACTAAATTAGATATGGGTGATTTGGACATTTACTAATTCCATATCTAATTTCAGTGATGACTGCTTTTTCAAAATTTTTTTTTTTTTAATTCAACTACTTTTTCAAACGAGTAATGTTAAGACCATTGTTTTATTCCCTCAAAATTAATATGACTTTTGATATTACTATTAAATCAAAATTTAATAGTAATTAATTACAAATTTATTGATTTTAAAGCACACATTAATTTTAAAAAGATAAAAAAAAAATAATAAAAAGATAGTCTCTACCATTACACTTTTCAAACTACTAGGAGGTAAAGAAATAGAGGCAAATTTACATAAGAGGGTTTTGTGGTATTTTTATTATTTTTTTAATAATAATAAAAAATGATTAATATGATATAAGTAAAAAAAAATTAAAATTTTTTATAAGGAAAAATTAAAAATAAAATAAATATGATTAATATAATATAAAAAATAAAAAAAAATTGTTAAAAATAATTAAATAATAAAAAAGTGAGTGATGTAATGGGATGAATTTTACTTTTTTTTTATTTTTTTTTAAGAAGTTTGGCCAAAATCCCTTTGTCAAGTGGAGTGATAATGAAAGGAAAATCACTAGCCTGTTTGGCAAGTGGTTTCAACTCTAACTCTAATTCTAAAAAAAAAAATATTTTCATTTTTTATATCACATTAATTACTTTTTAATAATTTTTTTTTTATTTTTATATCACATCAAATATTTTTGTTATTACCATTTAAATAAAATACTCAATAAAAAATTAAAAATTTCACTTTTTTATACAAAAAAAAATTACAACATTTTATCTCAACAATCACTTTAACTACAGTAGAATTATTAATTAGTAAAATTAAAATCACTTGCTAAACAGGCCCTCTGGAAACTCTGCACCCGCCAGTCAGCCACGTGTGGTTGTACGGACACGGACCATTCTTCAGATTGAAGGAATCTGTCTACGTACGTAATGATTTATTTTTCCTACTCTTTCCAAATGCAAACGGCTATTCAGGTCGTCTGTCACATTTTGACAGTTGTGTCTATAATATAATGGACCAATAACGCCATGGCCGATGGGCAGGTATTTGTTGTGGTCACGACTCACGAGCGAAAAAGAAGATGATCTTTATGCATTTATACGATATCCTACATTTTAATTGGTGATTTTTATAAGAGTAATGTTATATTTTTAATTTTTTTTGTTTAATTTTATTTAATTTTGTATATGTGGTTTTTTTTTTTTTTTTTTTTAAGAATTTTTTTTTTTTTTTTTTGTATTTGTGGGGCCTATTTTTGTCCACATATGTAAAATTAAATAAAATTAAGCAAAAAAATTAAAAATATAGCATTACTCTTTTTACAACTAAATATCACTCACATTTTCGTATTATCATATATACGTGTCGAAAATATTGCAAAGAATAGAAAAACATACAATTGGCTACTTATTGAAACCATTAAAGTGTGCTAGGACTTTGGACACCCTGTTTCAGTATACATCTCAACCAAATATTAATTCCATAATAATTTTTTTTCCAACTAAATAACCTAATATATTGGATTCGTATAGTTGTAGAAGAGAAAAGAAATGGAATGAATGCAGAGTTGTATATTCCATATCTCTATATGATACAAGATACAGCTATTTATACAAGTATTGAATCATCTACAAAAATAGCATAATAACTAATCCTAACTAAACATCTCTAGCTCCTCTTCTTCAGCTCATTTGTTGACAAGTTGATATTAACCAATTTTAACAAGAGGTGTGTTTCGTATCAATCTCTTGCACATTCCTTGTCAATCTCTTTTATAAATCTACCATTCAATCCGTAAGACCCACATATGAATCCAACAGATTAAATGGTGGATATTTATGCATAACTTGTATGGAGATTGACAAAAGATGTACAAGTTATGCATAAATCCACCATTTAATCTGTTGGATCCATATATGGGTCTTACAGATTCAATGGTAGATTTACAAAAGAGATTAATAAGGAATGTGCATGAGATTGACAAAAGATGTGCAAGTAAATAAAAGAAAACATCTCTCTTTTGAGAGCTCCTATGATCCGGACTACTTGTAAAAAGTGGGTTTTATAGCCACCAATAAAATGTTAACACCTCAGAAAAAAGCATAATTTCACCCTTAAATACTCTACACATGCATACACTGGATCAACACCTTTAAACCACCGGATCCACCTCCATCTGCAGCACGTTGTCCCCGAAGCCACAGCAGTTGGCGGCAGACGCTCAACATGTGGCCAAAGAAGTTCATGGTTGGTGGCAGAGAAGGCCGCAACGACCATTGGCCACGGTTAGATCTAACCGCATGGCTAGCGACTGCAGTCAGATCTGGCCGCAGCGGCCTGGTTTGGTCGCAGACCGTGGCCACGCGACTTGGTTTGGCCGCTAGCCACATGACCAGTTTGTGGCCAGCGGGTGGCCAGACCAGGCCCCGTGGCCACGGTTTGGCTGCTGGCCAGCGGCCATACTTTGCCGTGGCCAGCAGGCATTGCGGCCTTCTCTGCTGCCAACTGCGAGTTGCGGCCTTCTCTACCACCAACCACGAATTTCTCTGGCCATGTGTTGAGCGTCTGTCGCCAACCGCAGTGGCTTCAGGGATAGTGTGCGGTGGAGGTAGGTGGATTTGGTGGTTTAAGGATGCTGATCCGATGTATACATGTGTAGAGTATTTAAGGGTGAGATTATGCTTTTTGCTGAGGTGTCACCATCTTATTGGTGGCTGTAAAACCCACCTTTTACACATGGTTTGGTTTGAAGGTTTTCCTTTCTCTTTTAACAAACTCTTCTAGCTCATCTTAGATTCCTCTAGTTCATCATGCTTGATAGTAGTAGCTCATCTAATTGCTTGATAGCAGTTAACTTAGTTAACATAGTTGATAATAACTAATCTGTTGATACTCTCTCTTAAGATGAACGTTAGAACATTCATCTTGGATAATAGCTTAGTAAAAGGAAAAGAGCCAAGGGCGGGCCTTTGTAAAATTGTTAGCCAATTGATGATCGGAAGTAACATGCAGAATACGAATGAGACCCACTTGAATTTTCTCACAACAATCAATTTGAATGTTCTTCGTGCACTCTTGATACATAGGGTTGACAGCAATGTGTAAAGCTGCTTGACTGTCACAAAATAAAGGGGTTGCTTGACTATGTTTACAAAGCAACACTAATTGTTAATTAAAAAAACTACGCTAATTGATTGGTGTTGTTTTATATCGACCTCGAATAGCAATGTCGAGAACCAAAATTTTAACGTCATTTAGCAAAAACAATGTAGACATTTTAACATCATTTCGAAGTAAATGACGTAAATTTTGATGTCCTTTAACAATAAATGACGTTAAAAAATTGCACATAATTCTTGTCTTCTATGATTAAAATGACGAGAATTGTCTCCTATTTTTTTTTTTTTTATTTAACTTTGTTTACCGAAAACGACGTTAATTTATTTTATTAATAAAAAATATGGGTAGACTGGATCCAGTACTATACCCATATTGTTTTGGCACCTGATAAATAATCAATCCATACATCGAATAAATCTGTCCAATAAAACTCCAACTACTTTCATATAAAACTTTAACTACTTTCAATAAAAACATAATCAATGTCTAAAAACACTAATCCACATAAAAATAAAAGATACACTACAAAAAAAAGACTATCCCAACTTTTTTTTAACGTCAGTAAACATCATTTAAACGCCAAAAAGACATTCTTGATGTTTAAATGATGGCGTTTATAAAGTGCCAGCTTTTGTGCATTAGGAAGGTGAATTTCCTGGCATTACAGTTTGTGCTAGGAAAATTTTACTGGTGCATAAGTTATGCGCCAAGAAAGTTTTACTAGCACATAAGTTCTTGGCGCATAACTTATGCGCAAGGAAATTCTTTTCTTGGCACATATATATGTGCTAGGAAAGTATTTTTCTGGCACATATCTATGTGCCAAGAAACGACTTTTCTGGCACATATATGCAGTGGCGAAGCCAGAGTTTAAGTTCAGGGATTATTTTTTTTTTAATAAATAAAAAATAATTAAAATATTAATAAATATAACTAATGCAATAAATAAATAATTTAACAAAATTTCGTTTAAAGCATATAAATGTAATTTGTAATTTTTTTGATCACACCTAGTATTAATTTATTCAGTTGTTTTCGATGAGTCTTTATAATCTCAGATAACTACAATTATATATTTTATACATTAAAATATGAAACAAAAACTATATATATTCATACATAATTAAATATAAAAATAATTATAAAAAAAGTGCAATCTAAATATAAGAAACAACTAATTTAAAAAAACAATCTAAACATAAAACAATTTAAATATAAAAGTTTATTACATATCTGAAAGGCCGAATTTTTTTAAGGAAAAATAAAAAGAAATTGATTTGAATGATTGAACTTTAAAGGCTTGATTCTTGAAGTTGGAAGAACTACTTAAGAAAAAATCGCACATAACAAATTCTTCTTCGTCCTTGATTTGTCAAACAACACTAGAAGCAGAAGGACTAGAAAAAAAAATAAATAAATAAAAAGAAAAAAGAAAAAGAAAACATAGCAATTGTTAAGTTTTTAACTTGAAGTTAGAAGGAAGCAATTCTGACAAGATTTTGATGAATTTGACATTTTGATTTAATTTGCCTTGTGTCATCGTGAACTGTGATGCGAATGGGCGATCAGTGATGCTGCATTTGACAATTTTTTATTCAACAATTTACTAAGCACTCAATTTTTTTTTTCGTGAGTTGCACCTGTCCTTTGGCAAATGAGACTCAATGTTTTGAAAGTCATAGCAAATTTCAAAAAAAAAAAAGGGTTTAATTATAAAATGCAAAAATTACAATTTACCCCTTCAATGTTTGGGGCGATTTTCAATTTAGCCCCCAATGTTACAAAATTCACAATGTGCCCCATCAATGTTTTAAAAAAAATCAATTCGGCCCTTCCGTCTGATCTTACCGTTTCAACTGACGGCCACGTCACCACGTGCGCGGTTTGTCCCAATTCTTCCCTATCTACCCCTAACAAATGTTCCCTCTAAATAAACAAATCCCACGTGTGAAAAGCTTGCCTTTGGTTTTAAAAAGTACAGAAACGAGTTGGAGCGTTGGAGGTGGAGCCATTGTTGTGGTCGACAAGCTTTGTTAGGGAGTGGAATTTGGTCGTGCAGTGAAGATGGATGGCTCAAAGGAGAAGATGCTAGGCTCAACGGAAGATGCTAGCTCTGGGTCAACCTAGAGCGTCGGCGCTACATCGGCACATCAGCGTGTGTGCTACTGTGGGCGGCCGATGATTGTGAGGACTGCCCACATAGATCAAAATTACGGACGCTGGTTTGTGAGTTGTGAAAATTGGAAGGTAAGTTCCTGATTTTTTTATTTGTTTTCCCACTGCATATCCCAAAATCTTGGGTTACCTTTTTCTAATTTTTTTGACTTGCGTGATGGGTTTCCATGAATTATTTCCTCTATGTATTCGGTGCATTAGGTTTAGTGGTAATTGTAGTGATAAAATGAAGGAATATTAGTGGTGAGGTTGTTGATTCAAGGGCTTGAAGAGGGTTGAAGCAGCTGTTTTTAAGTGTGCCCGAGAGCAGATGTTATTGTTCTTTATTCTTCTTCAATAAATTATCAAGGATTGTAGATGGAAGAAAAGGGAAAAATAATATAAATATTATTTGTTGTATGAATATACGACCACTCTGTCCAACATTGTATAAGGAATATGAATAACCTATTTGTTTGCATTTCAGACGAGTAGCCTTTGAATTTGATACCTACTGTTAAAAGACAATAGCATACTTATATTGCCTCCTTTATGCAAACCCTAGTTAGCCACCTATGAAAGCATAAAGTTGCTGTGTAACCAATTGTGTTTGTGGGTAACAATTGCATATCCTGCCCTTAATTGTGTTTGTGAGTAAAAATCGCCTGAATTTATACCACTGGATATTTAGTATAAGGGTTTAATAAAAACTAGTGAAATTTTTTAGTACAGTGAAAGCCATTTTAGTCCTCATCAGACACGAATAAAAGAATTTACAAACATGATTTCACATAATTAGGTCTTCAAAATNCCCTAGTTAGCCACCTATGAAAGCATAAAGTTGCTGTGTAACCAATTGTGTTTGTGGGTAACAATTGCATATCCTGCCCTTAATTGTGTTTGTGAGTAAAAATCGCCTGAATTTATACCACTGGATATTTAGTATAAGGGTTTAATAAAAACTAGTGAAATTTTTTAGTACAGTGAAAGCCATTTTAGTCCTCATCAGACACGAATAAAAGAATTTACAAACATGATTTCACATAATTAGGTCTTCAAAATGAAGGTAATATTTGTTTGTCAACTAATGCATGGGCATGGTCCATGCTGGCCATGAAGTAGCTCCAGCATTGGCTCTATAGCTTTCAAATGTTTGTTAGCTATTCATACTCTAATGTTGGTACAATTATAGCTTTTTTCCTTATTTTTATTTGTAATAATGAATATTTGTTATGTGTGTTATAGATTAAACGTGAGTGTAGTTTTTTCGAATGGCTTGATCCAAAAATGTGTGAACATGGTAGAAGAGTGGTAAGCCGTTTGAGGAAATGGCATGACAGTTTGAAAGAAGAAGCGAAACAATGCCAAACTATGGTTGAAGTTGAAGTTGAGAAGGTGAAGGGATTAATGGAGGCTGAACTTTCTCAGTATCGAAAGGATATTGAGATCGATCAGATCAAACTCCAAGCAATGAAAAAGAATTATCAGACAATTATTGTGTGTTCATAGATTTTATTTGCAATGTATTTGTTTTTTTTTGAATACTCTAACAAATACCCGTATGGCCGTACAATTGGTCGAATGACTTTGCCCTGAGTTGTTTATGTCGGGGTATGTTTTTTGTATTTGTAACGAAACAGACAATGTGTATTGTAGCAAAAAAGATATGGTTATCAGACAATGTGTACATAAATTTTGTGATATGACATGTTAAACGTGTTTTCAAATATGTATGTAGTTTTGTGATAAGATTTTCATTCTAACCATAAATTTAAACGTCTCGCATTTGTTCAAATAGGTAAACTTAAAGAAAATGTCTCTCATAAATTCACACTTGCCAGTTTAGCACGTGGGCAGTTGCATGTCGGCAACCTACCAAGTGCCAGCACTGCTACTATTTGCTCGATTGGGCCCTTTGTGATGAAGAGTGTTTAATTGAGAATGAAACCTGGAATGGGTGTGACAGTACCACCAGCATAGAACATTCAAACCGACAACATATTCGATAAATAAATTATTTCTTTTTCTTGCCTCCTTTTTAGAAAAGAAATCATGCAAAAAAATGACAATTACATAACGAGACTTGTTGGCCCAAGAAAAAAAAAAAGCTACGCAGGAGGCACCAATACCTACAAAGAAGCATATGAAAGATAGTACGTAACAATTAATCATTAACCGCGTTTGTTTGTATAGGGAATCAATTTATTAAGATTAAGGAGTTTGACCTATTTAATTAAATGAGTCGAGATATGATTGACTTATATAATCTTAATTATACGTATGTCTTAAAATGATTCAAACCCGATATGCGACATTTAGATATAACCCAACACAAATTTTGACACGAAATTAACAGGTTGTGATTGAAGAATTTGATTCGTTTAATTAAATAAATCGAGATAGGATTAACCTATATAATTTGATACCCTTAACATGACCAGACATGACAATGTCAACCCTATTTTTGTGTTTATGGATGTGTCTCAATGTCTTCTATATGTAGCAAGGATTGATTATGTCTAAAAGGTAGAATATTTGTACCATATCACGACATGATTGTTGCACAAAGTGTTTTGCCGTTCTGGAATTAACATTGGATATGGGTACTGCCTAAATCTCTTTGTGATGAAAATTACACCATTTACATAAATTTCAAACCAAGATATCAACAGCATTCCATAACAAAATATAAAAAAAAAAAAAAAAAAGAATACTGGATGAACTGCACATCCAAGAAAATGCATATCCAAATATCTAACCATACAACCAGAGAAAGTTTAAAAGCTTTTCAAATAGGTCACAAACAGATTACACATATAAATGTTCAGTAATGAAATTAGTGCTTCCATTCGGGTCTAGTCTTTCTCCTCTTAGCTTCCATAGCCTCAATTCCCTTTTCAATGGTTGGGACAACACGTTTGCCTATTTCCTGGGTAGCCGATGAAGAGACATCTCCTCTTGCGAAACTGGTTGCACCGCCTCTTGTAGTAGTCCCTCTTGCTGTACCACCTCTTGTTCTAACACCACCACCTCTTGTTGACACTCCTGCTGTACCATCTCCCTCAGTTAGGTCAATATGTATTGGTGCCTTGTTACCACTACCACAAACACCCTTGAACCTATCTGATTGTCTTGTCCGGGATGCAGATCCGCCAGTAACTCGCGTGGATTTTGCAATGGTTGCTGTTGGAACTCTGCCCCATGCTAGAAGTGGGAGATTGATTGGACGAAATCCGGGTGGAGATGTCAATACTCTCTCAGCAGCAGGTAAAGGAATAGCATGGCCAGCAGTTACATTTGGAGCTTCATTTGTTGTTGTACTTTTCTATGGTGTGTTATTAAACAAAACAGAATGAACTTGTCATGCACTGAAATAAAAAAAATAAAGTATTATTGGAGAAGCAAGTTGCAAGCAAAATTGTAACACACAACTTCCCATGTACCTTTTGACCAACACATGACTGTAGACCAACATTCCCACTAGGATTTGTTGGCTGTCCCTGCAAAATGGTACCAACAAAAGGAAAAAAAATTAAGGAAATGATTGCTGGGACCAAAAATAAATAAATAAGGTATTACGAAGTACCTTCTCAGCAGTCATTTTCTCAGACTTTCCCTTTTTAGAACAGCTAGAACCAACACTTTGTGTCTAAACCAAAAACAACAAACAACAATTAATAAATAATTTATGGTGGGACCAAAAAAAAAAATCATATATTTATTGGAATAGTAATGAGGACATGTCATACTCACACTTGCTAGAGGTGGGGTAGACAACTGAGAACTTTGGGCAGATCCTCCAACATTGTTTGCTGCACTCCTATTCATTGGACACGCCCTTTTATTGTGCCCTAATCCCTTACAGTTGGAACATTTCCCACATGATCCAATTTTTCTCATTCTGTAGAAAATCGGGTCCCTACTCTCATCAGGAGCTCTCTTTCTTAACTTCTTGGGTCTTCCCAGGGCAACTCTTGCAACTGGGGGCTCTAACTTATCATTGCTGGTTTTTACCTATTGTTCCTCACTGGGCATTGGATATATTATTGGCGCATAAGCTTTTTTGTATGTCTCTACAGTGTAGCACTCATGAACATAATCCTCCGGATTGCCACAGTCATAGAGAATAGCTGAAAATGCATGCGCATATGGGATTCCAGTAACTTGCCACTGCCTGCAACCACAACTCTTCTTATCCAAGTGTACTACAAACTGTTTGTTATTGGCAGCAGTGACCTCAAACAATTGAGCACCAGCATATGTGGCAACGCAGTCCATCGCTTGTAGCCCAATTGCTTCCAACTTCGTGGCAATTCTGGGGCATAACCTACCAGTCAATTTAGCAATTCCATCTCTCTTAACTTGATACCTCCTTATAAGTTTTTTCCTTATCATCTCCAGCATTGTCAAAATTGGCTTGTCACGAGCCTTCAAGATGTAGGAGTTGAAACACTCGGATATGTTGTTCACCAGCAGATCGCAGTTGGGGAACTCACTAAACCATGCTCTAGACCACATAGAAGGATCAATCTTATTGAGGAATTCATATGCATCCTTATTCAGCCCCTTCAACTTTTCCATATATTTCCTAAACTCCTCCTCAGTGTATGCAGAAGCCGCAGCCCACAACTTATCCTTCAATGCAACTCCTCTATGCCCCCCATTATCTCTAAAGTTGGCATATAAATGCCTAACACAAATGCGATGATCTGACGTCGGCATCACCTTCTCAAAAGTTGGCATAAGACCCTACAAAATAAATTGAGAATACATAACATGTTAATCTTAACAAAACATATATGAAAACATAATATGTTGGTCAAAATCAAATATATATTACCTTTTGTCGATCGGAAATAAACGTAGGTCTACCATGCTTCTCATGTGATCCAAGGTCTGTAACTAGGGTTTCCAAAAACCACACCCAACTGTCTTTAGTCTCAACTTCAACGACAGCGAACGCAATCGGGTATATGTTGTTGTTTCCATCTCTGCCAACCACAGATAGTAGTTGCCCTTTGAATGGACTCTTAAGGAAGCACCCATCAACCCCAATGACAGGCCTACAACCATCTAGAAATCCTTTTTTCGTGGCTGCCAAAGAAACATATAGTCTTTGAAACTTCGGATTTACACTCATGGTTGGTCTGTCCACCTTAATGAACATACGACTTCCAACGTTCGTCCTTCTAACAGCTTCACAGTAGTCCCATAGCCTCCCATACTGATCCCTCATACTACCATAAATTTGATCTTTAGCCTTTTTCCGAGCCCTATACATCATGCTTTGAGTTACATCTACCTTCCATGTTTCCTTAACTTCATGTTGTAACACATCTAATGGCATGTTAGGCTGGACTCTGAACTTCTCAATGAGTTTGTTGGCTATCCAAGTCGAGCTTACAATTGAGTTCTTGTATTTCTTGCCACACACATGTTTAGGGTTTAAAGAGATAATCTGAAAGGACTCTTCATCAGCCAGTTGTCTAGCATACACTCGGTACTGACACTTGGGATCCCTACACACAACAACACACCTTCTCCTTTCATTCTTTTTAAATTGAATGTCCTTCCCCCTTATAAGATTAAACTATTTAACAGCCTCTCTAAACAGTTGTATGTTTGCAAACTTCATCTTAAGAGTCAAGACTGGGTCCACTATATCTATAGCATGGAACTCATCACTACAAAAAGATGTGATTTCACCATCTTCATCACTAGCTACTGGTGACTCAAGTATGTCACTTCTAGCCATTTCATCATCTTCAACCTCATCACTATTATAATCTGCATCATCACCAACATCTACACCTACATTATCATTACCACCATGTTCATCATCCTCACTATTATCCTCTTCCTCATAATTTCCATCACTGCCATGTTCATCATCCTCTCCATTACCATCTTCCTCATGGCTTTGACCAGTCTGAGTCTCACATTCTACACTAGCAGTATTACCATCTCTATTGGAGGGTCCAGCCGCAGAATTACCATCATCCACATCAACTTCAAATAGATCTTCATTATCACTAAGCTTATCTGCCCAAAATGGATCATTCAAATAAACCCTAACTACATCTTCCTAATCTCCATCATCATCCCCCTCACCATCATCACCTCCATCATCCAAGAAAGACACAAGGTATAATTGTACAATAGAATGACCACTATGGCAAGAACATAAATAGAGCACATCATGGTCAGATGTTATTAGGTACAAACCATCAACTAGACTCTTCACAGGGTCTTTGAAGTAAATTAAATCTCCTGACTGGTACCCATATCCTTTACAAATATCTTCCAAATCAAAGTATGATAATTTATCGGGGTCAACAATATCTTTATGAACTGCAACTTTACCACCCACATATTCACAGCCAAATGACCTATCGAACCTATCCCCCGTAATGAAATTCAAGCACGAAATTTGTAGACCCCATCCTACACGGTTAAATTAGTAAATGACAGTAAGTAGTGTTACTTCCTTTTTAGCTTAAAAACAAGACATTATCTATAACAATTAAAAAATTATAAATAGAACATTTAGAGACACAAATTAGTATTTGACCCTAAGAGACAACAAAAACTAACATAGTTTACAACCATATGTGGGTTTCCATGAAACAGTTTGGGGACCACTAGAGCTATTGCAGAGCACATGGACCCAATAACACACAAATCAGAAATAGCTTCGGGACGACTAGAGTTATTGCAAAATCATATGGACCCAACAAACACAAAGCAGAAAATGTACAGATTCAAATATAATAAACAACATCACAATTAGCGAAAACAAGTTATTGTCACCATTTATTATTATCGTCACAAAACAAAGTGTACATATACAGTTTAATAAGTTTAGTAATGAAAAAATTAAGCAGAATTACACATCCAAAATTCAATTCAAATCCAAAACCCCCAAATTTACACAAAACCCTAATCACGTTTGTTAAACACACCTGTGGTTGCAAATACGTTAATTAACGCCTTTCCTTCTCAGACGATGGCCGATGACCTTACGAAAAAAGGCAACCACTCTCACTTTTCCAATTCGAGCTTTGCCTTTGGACCCCACGAAGAACACTGTCATTATCGCACTACTTCTAGATGTCTGATAAAAGTAAAACAAAAGACTTAGTTAAATTGTATTCAAGTGTTAAAGTGAGGCGAGGGTAACTTAGGTTTTTCACGCGTGGACCCAGGGGTAGATAGGGAAGAATTGGGGCAAACCGCGCACGTGACGCGCACGTGGTGACGTGCCGTCAGTTGAAATGGCAAGATCAGACGGAAGGGCCGAATTAATTTTTTTTTAAACATTGAGGGGGCAAATTGTGAATTTTGTAACATTGGGGGCTAAATTGAAAATTGCCCCAAACATTAGGGGGGTAAATTGTAATTTTCCTTAATAAAATTGGCGCCTACACTGTCAAGTCTCAACAAATCAGAGTTAAAGGTTTCAGTTACTTCCAAGGTAAGCTTAAATGAGCGTTTCGCAAATCTCAAGTTCCCAACTTAGTACTTAAATGGTGTGTTTTGAAGACCAAAAAAAAAAAAAAAAAATTTGCCTCGTCTTCAACCTTCATTCTTTCTTCAACCTCTGTAACTTTATTGACCTAATTACAGAAACACTTGTGACTTGTGAGTTCATGACAAAAAAAAAAAAAAATCACAGCAGAGGGCACAGTGTGGGCAAATTTGCCCATGATGATTTGTTGAGGGTGGGCAACAAGGCATTAAGAAAAATTATACAAGGGGCAAGAAGAATTTTTAGGAGGTGAGAGAAGGGGGGGGGGGGGGGGGCATTTGACCCCCTCAACCCCCCTCCTTTCGCCCCTGCATATATGTACTAGGATGCTTCACGCCAATAAACTTTGTTTCAAGTTTTAAAAAACTATATTATACTGAATATTTTCAGTATAATCAAGTTTTTTTATACCTGTTAATACAATCTCCCAAAGGTTATATCATAATTTCTGTCTTTCCTAGCATCTAAAACATGTTGAAAGCATAATTTTTGCACAAAACATATATAATTACAAATACTTCAATTTAATTAAATCAAATTGTCACAATGCAAGACGGCCATAACAGATTCCACAAAAGATTAAAATGCATGCCTTACAATAGATGCCACAAAACGCATGCCTTACAACAGATGCCACAAAATGCATGCCTTACAACAGATTTCACAAAACGCATGCTTTACAAGAGTTTTGTTATCTAAAAGGAACTTGTTAAATATGTGTCTGCTTCTGGTTTTCTGTTGTCCAATTTGCTGGTGGCTGTTGATAAGCCTTGAATGTTATACATTCAAGCCCTTAACTCGCATTTGTTAAACCTTAGTTATTTTGTAAAATAACATTTTGTCGTGTTTTTGTGTTAGTTAGTGCTTTCAGGTCTTATGGTGAATGTGCACTCTACATCACGGACTTCCTCAAAATATGCTAACAGACTCAAACTTGGCTCGAGCGACATCATCATCTGGCTTGAGTGATATAGACTCAACTTGGCTCGAACGAAGAAGCACCAAAATGGCTCAAGCGAACTCATAACTTAGCTCAAGCGAACTCAGTTGCACCAGAATCCAATTTGAGATCTGCACTTGATTTGGGGAGAGAAAAGTTCCTAAAGATTAGGTCAAGCGCGGATTTACCTCTGAGATCCTTCAAATGGTGGTTTTGACTCCGTATCCTCGCAATGAGGGATTGGGGGAGACTCAATCCCTTAAACAAAGGGATTGCATTGTGATTTGGAGGGATTGAATGAAGGATTCAAATAGGAGCTAAACCTCTAATCCAAAGGGTCGATTCTTCTGAGTAGCAAGGAGAAATTAGGGTTCTAAGTTCATCCGGGGAACGACCAGCAGCTCATTAGAACTCTAGGGGATGGGTTTCTCTAATTCAATAGAGAATTCCATATCCTTCATGAGTAACTAAGCTTTTCATAGGGTTTGATGTAGCCCTTTCCAAGTCCATGGTTTGATTGTAATCATTTTGGGATTTTTATTATATGTTTGATGATTGCTTAGCTTAGAGGTTTGCAAAACAATTGTAATTGATTCAATGTTTATACTCATTTTTGATAAAAACTCCATCTTGTCTATAAGAGGTTTCTTAGTCTTGAATGAAATCGACATTCTTATTTTCTGTGATTATAGGAATGATAGCTATGCAATGATATCTTTGACATAAAATCAAGAGGTTAGATAGGCCATGCTTAGGGAAGATGATCCGTACTACATCTTAGATTAGTGTAATGTAGGTAGACGAATCATGTCAACCGAAGATGGGTTATACTCATTTCTTGATAATGTGTATGCTCATTAGAAGGTTTTATAGGCCATACCTAGGGAAGATGGATCGTACCACAACTAGAGTTTAGGTGGACGATCCGTGCCAACCGAAGATGGGTTATCATCACCTTTTAACTAAAGTACTTTCTTGTCGATGTTGTCATATGGTTGACACCCATTATACGCATCATATCACGCATATAGTAAGAATCCCATGTGAATATAATCTGCCATTGGTATGAGGTTTGTGGTGAAATCATTTCCTTATGTTTCTTCCCTTTTATTCCATTAATTGTTTATGGTTAATTTAGTTCAAAACAACCAAATATCTTTCTGAGTTAGATTAGAATTAATTCTGAGTATTTGATAAGCATCCGATCTAAAAACAGTCCTTGAGGTTCGACACCCTCCACATAGCTCTATACTATAAGGATTCGTTCTATTGCGAGTGGTCTTTTTATAATTGATCCGTAAAATCCACATCAATTTTTGGCGCCGTTGCCGGGGACTGTTTAACGGTTGTTTATTAAGTATTTGGGATTGAATATACTTTAATTCTGTACATATTTTGTTTATAAATCGTCTTGTGCATAATCTGACTTTGTGTTTCAGTGCTGTCTGTTTCAGGTTTTGCATAAGTAGCTCGAGCGAAACATCAATTTGGCTCGAGCAAAGTATTTGGCTCGAGCGAAAATACAACTTGGCTCGAGCGACCATCTCTCAAACAGCACCACAGGAGCTACTGCATTGCAGAAACAGTAACTTCTAAAATTTGTTTTTGTTTTTCAATTGTATATATATCCTCTGTACATATTGTTACTGTTAGCCAGTAGCGTATGCATGGTCATCGGTCTTTATCATTACCACTTTTGAATTGCGATCTAGACTTAGAACGCACTCTTAAAAATCGTAGAACCGAAAGAGACTCGAATCTAAGAGAGCGGACTGAACCAATGGCTGAAGAGGTAGAAAGAACTGTTCTGTTGAGGGATCACTATGTTCCCTCAACTTACACTTCACCTTCATGCCTTCAGCTGCCGAACATCACGGCAGCTCATTATGAACTTAAGTCCAGCATAATTCAAATGCTCCCATCATTCTATGGACTTAGTAATGAAGACCCATATAAGCACCTCGACAAATTCCTGGAAATCTGCACTACCATTAAGTTGCAGAACTTTTCCGAGGATGCTTTAAAAATGCATCTTTTTCCATTCTCCCTCAAGGATAAGGCCAAGTATTGGTTGAACTCCTTGGAACCAAACTCCATTACTTCTTGGGCGCAAATCCAACAAGCATTCCTTAAGAAGTACTTCCCCATGGGGAAAACCAATCAAATTCGGAAAGCCATCACTGGTTTTTCGCAATCTGAGGGAGAACCTTTCTTTGAAACATGGGAAAGGATGAAGGACCTTTTGCGAAAGTGTCCACACCATGCTGTCCCAAAATGGCAGCTGGTTCAATGTTTCTATGATGGCTTGACTAAGCCACATAGACAAATGGTTGATGCCTCATGTGGAGGCACTTTCATGATGAAAACTGAGAATGATGTATGGACCCTTTTTGAAAATTTAGGTGAAAACTCTTTACATCATGCATCATCTAATCGTCGAGTCATTGCTCCAAAAGCTCAAAGGACCGAAGGTCTTTTGGAATTGAGCAGTCCTTTAGATGTAACCACCAAGGTGGATGCATTATCAAGGAAATTAGACCAGCTCATGGCAGCTGGTTTTGCTCCAACTACTTCTCACACATTTGCCCCACATGAGCCATGCTCATTTTGCTCGAGCCCGATGCACAATGCAAGAGATTGTCCTACAGTTGGACAATTTTTTGACATGACTAACGAGCAAGTGAACGCGGCCTTCTCCAGACCAGGGAATGATCAATACTCCAATTCTTACAACCCTGGATGGAGAGATAATTCTAGCTCCTCGGGGAGAGTCCAAGGTGTTGGAAATTCCGCTCCACAGTCTTATGGAATGCACAATCAAACCTATCAGCATTCCAACAATTTTTCATCCAATTATCGACCTCCCCAACACCAGTACTAGCTAGCTCCACCTCCTCCTAGGAACTCTGCCTTTGAGGATAAGGTGTTGTCCGCTCTAAGCAATCTTGAGGCAAACACTCAATTGCTTAACTCTCACTCTCAATCAATTGCGAAGCTGGAAGCCCAAGTTGGGCAAATAGCCAATACGCTTAATCA